>VDFB02036951.1:0-85126 GCA_007258455.2 Sequoia sempervirens | reverse complement strand
GAGAGGGATAGAGGTTCAAAGTAGATACAACAGTTGATACTAGCTCAGGAGGCCTGGGCACGGGAGCGGCGAGCTATCAGCACAGATCGAGATCGATATAGGCATGAGCGGAATGCCGCGAGACTGATAGCTGGGCAGAGGGATGAGTTTATGCAGTAGGTGAACTATTGGAGGGGGTATAGGAGCAGGTTGTTCCAAATCCAGCGCAGCGCACAGCGTGCTACGTCAGTCAGGCTCCATAGCCACCAAGGCCATCTTAGTCATTAGGGACACGCACCAGGGGATTCAGCGATTACCGGCGGACTCCGTCACCATACGGCGGTTACCAGGGGACACCCACCCGTGAGTACCAAGGGACACCCACTCGTGAGTACCAGGGGACTCCAGCACATAGAGGGCCAGTACCTGATTCTCCGTAGAGGTCAGATGTGGGTAGGTCACAGTAGAGCAGACAGGTGTAGGACATTGGTCATTTTTGGCAGATACAGGATAGATGGTTTGTGCATGTCACCAGAGGGCAGAGGTGATCCGCATCTCTAGATTTTGTATCTTATTTGGCGATATATGATGGATATGTATTGTATTATGACATGATGTTTATTATTTTGATTATGCGATGGCCTTTATCGACATTATGCATGATGTTTCTTTTATGTGGTTATATGAGATGATTCATGATGTGGTTTCATATATATATATACACATGTTTATATGGATGATTGGTTTATGGTTTCATGATTAAGTTTTATGGATGCACATGTATGTTATTATGATTATGGTGATGGATGCATAGCTGTTTATGAAAATGAATAATTGTGTACGTTTTATGATATATGATTTATGGATAGGTGATTTGTGATCGATACAAATGTTTCTATGATTTATGATATATGTATGCACATGTGGATGGACGATTTATGCATGTTTATTTGTAATGATAGATGCCTAGTTGTTTATGAAAATGGATAATTATGTATGGTTTATGACGTATGGATGCACATGTTTATGATCTATATAAACGTTTCTATGATTTATGATGTATGGATGTGCATGTGAATGGACGATTTATGCATGTTTATATGATTAATGATTTATGGATGCACCTAAGTGTCAATAAAGACTGTTATGAGGAAGCGGATGGGCGATAGGTATGTGGAAGAGTGCATTTTCCAAAAACAACCATTAATATCTTGAGAAGAAGAGGACTTAAGAGGAAAAAGAATGAGAGTACTTGCACAATCGAAATCATAAGCGATGGTCATGATGGAAATAAAAGGTGTATGCAAAGTGGTGAAAATGCAGTGAAAATGAGATTTTTCCATCTTCGGAGCATTGACTTTTACTATAGCATAGGGTACCAAGTACCTTGATATGGAAGATCAAAGCGAATGAGTACTCTACGCATGAAACAAACACAACAAACAAGAAGGTTATCCCAACACCCCGATGTCGCGATGACCTCGGTCGGGCTTGGTGTTGAGATAACCACAAACATACAAAGTTGTCCCAGTGTAACACAAGACCTTGGGGATCTCAGTGGGTCTTACGTGGGACAACTGAGAAAATAGTAGTCAAAACAAACAATCGAGGTATGCCCCCATGTCAACAGGTCAAAGCACGCCATGGTATGGTGGACCAAGGCGACCCTGACAAGTGATGGGAAGGAACCCAAAATGATAAACAAAATTCGAAAGCATCAAAAGATCATAGTCAAGACAACAGGTCCTTTGCCATAGGATCAAGGTGATGGATGTGATTGACGAGGTCTATGAGGAAGGATTCATCCTGTTGAGACCAAAGATGGATGCTAAATTAGAGTGACCCAGTTGACGCGGGATGTTACCTAGGGACAAGATCTTGTAACACTAGGGAGCCTTGTTTATTAAGAACCGGTTAGATGTGGGCATATCTTGATGACGAAGCACAAAAGACTGACATAACCTACAGACCTAGGGGCTCGGGGGCCGATCATAGATTAGCCTTGCCTACGTGAAAGCGCAGAGCCCTCGTAGTTCCAGAAAGGACCATGGATAAAGCGAAAAGAAAAAAAAGGGTGACCGATGATGATGGACAAATGCCCCGGGGGTGAATCAAATGACCAACCTTGCCTACGTGACAACGCAGGGGCAACGTAGTTCGACTGACGGACGCGACGAGATGGGACCTAGGTGAAGATCGACATAATGGATGATCCTACCTGATGACATGAACGTGAATGACGTAAGCTCAGAGTGGGATACCAAAAAGCTCAGGAATGGGGGATAGACTAGATGGGTCGTCCAATGCTCAACCAATATTTACCAAGTAGCCTGGGATGAGATGGGTGAGGACAATAGTGCGGATGAAGGCATAAAATAACTAAGATGTCAGGTAGATAATGATTAAGCCCTCTATGGATGACGCCTGTTACCAGGTTTTCACCACCCATACTTATCCAAGGCGCCACGAAAAAGTGGTTTTCACCATAGGACGAATTTATTTCTCTTGACTATTTTCGGATTTTTTTGATTTTATTTATTTATTTATTTATTATTATTATTTTTTTTGACTAGGTGGGGTAACTGAGCAGATTTAGGCATAGAACTTCTTGAGATCGATGATATTGATGGGCTCGTCAAGGGGTTCTCCTTCGAGAGTAGTCAACCTGTATGCCCCATATCCATATTTGGCAGCTATAATATAGGGTCCCAACCAATTTGCCTCAAATTTTCCTTTCTTGTCTCGGTCTTGCTCAGTGCGCTGGTTCTCCTTAAGGACAAGCTCGCCCACCTGGAATTGTCGAGGATGAACTTTCTTGTTGTAACTACGCTTGAGGCAATTTTGGTATGCTTGCAGATGGTCGTAGGCTTTTATTCTCCGCTCATCCAGTAATTCTAGTTGTGCAAGCCGTGCAACACAAGCATCCTCTTCACTGATAAGGTTCTTCAGAGAGATTCTCATGATGGGAGTTCAACTTCAATTGGAAAGACGGCCTTGGCACCATACACTAAAGAGTAGGGGGTGGCGCTTGTTGGGGTGCAGATGGATGTGCGATATGCCCAGAGGGCAGGATGAATGTGGAGGTGCCAATCTCGTCCAGTGTTATTGACAACCTTTTTGAGAATACGGATGAGGGTTTTGTTGGTTGCTTCTGCCGGACCATTACCCTAGGGGTAATAAGGTGTTGACCAACGGTGTTGGATATGGAAGGTGTCACAGAGGTGTTTCATGGCTTGGTTTTTGAATGGTTTGCCATTGTCGAAAAGGATGGTGGATGGGATGCCATATTTGCAGAGAATATGGTAAAGGATGAATTTGGAAATCTGAATGCCGGTGACTTGTGAAAGGGGCATTTCCTCCACCCACTTGGTGAAATACTCAGTGGCGGTGATTATGATTGTATGGCCGTCGGATGATGGTGGGTGAATCTTGCCAATCAAGTCGAAACCCCACTGAGAAAATGGCCATGGTGCTAGGAGGGGCTGAAGATCTTGTGCTGGGGCATGGATTAAATCTGCATGTTGTTGGCATGGAAGACACTTCTTCACAAACTCACAAGCATTGTGTTCCAATGTAGGCCAATAATAGCTAGCCCGTAGGATCCTTTTGGCCAGAGCCATACCATTTGAATGCGCTCCACAAACACCGCCATGTACCTCCGTTAGTGTAGCATAGGCTTCGGTCTCATTCAGACATCTAAGGAGGATTCCATCATACCCACGACGATAAAGCATATCATCGATGATGACGTATCGGGAAGAGCGATGAACAAAGGATTTGTGTTGGTTATGTGTAAGATCTGGGGGTATAATGTTATCATGGAGGTAGGTATAGATGTCTTGGTACCATGGGGAGGTGGGACCCACAATTTCGCACACCATGTCAGTCTTAGGAATATCATATGCTGGGATTAATAGTTGTTCTACAAGAAACTTGCACTCTGTTCGGTCCTTGGGCATGTCCAGCAGGGAGCCAATAGTGGCCATCGCATCAGCCACTTTGTTTCGTACCCTGGGAATCTGTTCAAATTGTATAGAGGTGAAATATTTCTTGAAATCATCCACCATGCACTTGTAGGGTAACAACTTATCATCCTTGGTTAGGAGCTCATCATTAACTTGTCTAATGACTAGCAAAGAATCACCAAAGACTTTCAATTAAGTTATGTGCCACTATTTTGCAAGTTTGAGGCCGGTGAGGAGAGCTTCGTATTCTGCCATATTGTTGGTACATGGGAATGCTATCCTGAATGACTTTGGGATGTAGTCACCTTGAGGGGTAACTAATAAAATTCCTGCCCCCAATCCATTGTGTGTATATGATCCATCAAAATACAGTGTCCACGTGGGGGTCTCATCAACAGAGAAGACTTCTTCATCAGGGAATTCCGTGATCAATGGATGAGTATCAACTAGAGGAGCTTCGGCTAACTAATCTGCGATTATCTGCCCCTTAATAGCCTTGCGGTCCACATATTCTATGTCGAATGCACTGAGGAGCATTACCCACTTAGCCATGCGGCCAGTAAAAGTGGTTTTAGATAACAAATACTTCAATGGATTGATCTTGGCAATTAATTTTACTGGGTGGCTAAGCATGTAATGTCGAAGCTTCTGTGTGCTGAAGACGAGTGCAAGGAAATTTTTTTCCATGGGGGAGTAGTTTAGCTCGTAGCCAACCAATGTCCGACTGATGTAGTAGATTTCCCTCTCTTTCGATGACTCATCATGTTGTGCCAACAATGCCCCCAACGCGACTGAAGTGGCAGAGATGTAAAGCAAGAGGGGTTTGCCGGGAATAGGTGGCATCAATATCGAGGGATGGGCTAAATATTCCTTAATTTTATCGAAGCCCATCTGACACTACTAGTTCCATCAGAAGGTGGAATCTTTTTTTAGAAGATGAGTGAAGGGCTGACACTTGTTTTCCAGCTGGGCTATGAACCGACAGATGGACTGCATCTTCCCCTGGAGGCTTCTTAACTGTTTGAGATTGCGTGGAGGTGGCATGTCCAGGATAGCTTTCACCTTGGCGGAACCTCGATGCCCCTGCGAGAGACTATGAGACCCAACAACTTTCCTGAAGTGACCCCAAAGACACACTTTTTTGGATTTAGCCGCAGCTTGTAGTGCTCTAACCGCTCAAATATCTTCTTCAGGATGGAAGGATGTTCTACTCGTGTTCTGGATTTTCCTAATAGGTTGTTGACATAGTCCTCCATGATGATGTATATGAGGTCATGGAAGATGACCGTCATTGCCCTCTAATATGTTGCCCCCTCATTTTTGAGACCGAAGGGCATAACATTGTAGCAAAAAGTGCCCCAAGGAGTTGTGAAGGCGGTCTTGTGTTGGTCCTCAGGTGCGATTCGGATCTGGTTATACCCGGAGAAGCCATCCATAAGGGATAACATCTCATGTCCTACTGTCAGGTCGACCAACATGTCAATGTTGGGCAGGGGGAAGTCATCTTTTGGGCAGGCTTTGTTAAGATCCCTGAAGTCTGTGCAGACGCGAATGTCTCCATTTGGTTTGGCAACTGGTACTATATTGGAGATCCACTCAGAGTAGTCAATCGGTCTGATAAAACCCGCCTCTAATAACTTCTCCAATTCCTTCTTTACTAATAAGGCGACTTGCGGATGCATCTTGTAGAGTTTTTGTTTGACAGGCTTGGCGTCTGGGTGAATGTCCAAGTGATGAACCACTAAAGCGGGGTCTAAGCCGGGCATGTCTGAGTATGACCAAGCAAAGTTAACGATTCCCTCTTGGAGTAGCTGCACGATGACCAGATACTCTTGCTCTGAGAGTGACTTAGCTACGTAGGTGACTTTAGGACTTTCAACAATTCCCATATTGACTTCTTGAGTCTCTTCAATCAGAATAGATGATCGAGCAGATAACTGAGTTCCCATAAGGGGAAGATGAACATCTCTATCTTCTAGCGCCTCTTCGAGGTTTTTTCCATTAGATGCGTCCTTTATTTTGACTTTTTCAAGGTCAGGAAGTGCCTCCAGGAGGTTTTCACTAGATGATCATTTTTTACCTTTCTTATTCTTATTTTTGTGACTGGAGTGTTCATCCTCCCCCAATCCCATGAGGTTGACATATGTATCCGCATACATACTGACAGGTGTGCTAGTATGTAGGTCCCAATCAATAAGCTCAGGGTGACAAAGGGATAGGTTAATAGTGCAGATGGATAAACATTCGAACATGGAAGATAGATCGGCGTGATCGACATCATCGTACACACGTATGATGGATTCCTCCTCGGGTATGTCTTCCAATGAGCCATTGTCCATAGCTACACTATTGGAAGCATTAAACGATGTTTCGGGGCCTTTCTGCTTTCTGTCATACCCAATGCCCATGTTTTGTGGTAGCGAAGACGTATCAATGGGTTGCAACTGCCCTTGTTCTTCCTTTCCTAGGCCCCTGCCTTGATAGTTATACTTTTCCACGAACTTTATTGGCCAGGGGTACTTTTCTTGAAAGTATTCCTTGAGAGGAGTTTCTGGCTGGGGTTCTTCTTGGTAGACCCATTGGCTTATGTCCTCTTCCGGTGCATCTATCTTGATACTTGGGGATACAAAAGTGGTGGTAGGGATGTTTTTGCCATGGAAGGTGATAGTCTTATCTTCTTTTGGGGTGGCATGCGAAGGTTGACCATACTCGTGTGGTGATGGTGGCATGGTCACTACATTAAGAGCGGTATGCATTTCATACTCGCCACACCTTTTGTCAATGATCTAGACTTTAGTGACTGTAGGCTCAGTGGTGGAGGATGGAGTGGTTTTTGCAGTGGAGAGCGGATTAGTGGATGATGACTGGGATGCCCCCATTTCGACCCTAGGACAATAATGTAAATGGGCAAATGACGCTTCTAAAGCGCGGTAGTATTCAAATGGTTGGGGGTTGGCATAGATGGTGACCTCTTGTCCGTTGACTGGGAATTTGAGGCACTGATGGTAGATGGAGGGAACGACTTGCATAGCATGGAGCCATGGATGGCCAAGGAGGAGATTATATGGCAAGTCCAGATCAAGGACATGGCAAGTAATGTACTGAACCACCGGTCCCACTTGGACAGGGAGATTGATGATCCCTTCTGAATTCCTTTTTGAATTATCATAAGCCTTGATTGTGATGATCTGGTTACTTAAATCTGCTTGAGTATACCCCACCTGTTTTATGAATTTTAGAGTGCACAAGTTGAGGGCAGAGCCATTATCTACCAAGACTCTTTTTATTTTATGCCGGGCAACCACGACTTCAATATGTAAGGGGCGATTGTGATTGGCATCAATGTTGGGCATATCGTTTTGGCTGAAGTGTAGTTCATGAGATGAAGCTAGGTGTCCTACCAAGGCTTGGAACTATGTAGGATCAATGTTATTAGGCACATGGGTTTCCTGTAGGGCTCTGTTGAGGATTTCTTGATGCACGGGGGAAGACTTGAGTAAATCCAAAACGGAGATATGTGCAGGGGTCTTTCCTAAGTGATCAAGGATGTTGTACTGGGAGGTCATAGGAGTCGATTGGGCGGGTGCAGAGGCTGTAGGAACGGTGATGCGGGCTCGTCGTGTAGTGATAGCGCATTGAGGGTCTTTAGATTTGACATGTATCATGGATACACGAGGTTCTACCTGCTCAATGTAATGAATAATACCCTCGTAATTGAGGGGTACATTCTTATAGCTCACGTTATTTGTGCTGTTGTTTTGAGGATTACTGTTGGAGGTGCTCGGGCCTTGATTATGGTTTGGGAAGGCGTTTTGATAGATTTGCAATTGAGCATTGGACGACGAAGCTTGACTAGGGTCAACCTTGATGTCACCTCGATCTATGAGATCCTGGACGTAGTTTTTCAGACCTTGACACTTATTCAAAGAGTGTCCTTTGATTCTATGGAACTCACAATATTCATTTTCCCTAAACCATGCGGGCTTAGGTTTGGATTCGTTGAGTGGCTTGGTGATAGGGTACGTGATCGGATAGCTGACCTGTAACAACTTATTGAAGACGATACTCAAGGGTTCTCCTAATTGAGCATACTGGCGTTTGGTGTTCCCTTGGTTATTCTGATTGGATTGTTGGGGAGGACGGGATGTACCTTGCGGTACAGATATGGCATGAGGTATGGATTGCTATTGTTTCTGGGATGTGTTGGCCATGTGGACATGTTTAGTATCAGTAACACCATCATTTACTGCATTTTTGTTCTTGTTCCAAAAACGTGGCTTGTCGTTGAATGACCTTTCTTTATCTTGATTATATATTTTGATGTGCCCCTTGGCAACAAGGGCACGCTCAAGGATGGGTCCCTTCTCTACCACCTCCGCGAAAGTGGTGACATAGTGTAATCAGAAGTTAAGAGCCATGTCAGGATGAGAGTTCTCCACGAAGAGGGTGACCATGTCCTTTTCTTTCAAGGGGTTTTCATTTGGCTTGCTAGGGCACGCCACCTCTGAAGGTAGTTAGTAAAGGTTTCCCCTTCACATTGTTTCTCTTTGAGAAGATCCAAGGTATCGGTATCTTTCTCCAAATTGAAGGAGAAGTAGGAGACGAACTTCTCAGACAAGTTTGCAAAAGATTTTATAGATCCCTTTTCGAGGGTCATGAACCACCCTAGCACGTTGCTTGCCAGACTTCGAGGAAATAGGCGCAAGAGATAGTTGTCATTGTGGATAACTTCTTGACACTGGGAGTAAAACTCCTGTAAGTGGGCCTTAGGATCTTTGTCCCCCTTATATTTGTCAAACTTTGGCATTTCAAAATGTTTGGGGAAGGGAACAAATGAGATGGAGGGATCATACGGATATGGGCATATATCTTCAAACTTGAATGATTGTTTGCCAGTCCCTGCCTAGAGATCTTTTAGAGCGGCTTTGATTTCTAGGATGTCTACATTGGCCGGTGTGTTGGATGGGTATTGATGATAGGACGATTGTGGATTTTGGGATGACGCTTGGGGATGGGCGTATGGATAATGAGGAGGTGGTATCCCCTGCTGGTACGACAAGGGACCTTGTTGATAAAGAGGTTGCTGTTGCGAGGCTGGATATGAATTGGTTGGGTAGTTATGGGTGGCGTACTGTTGGGAAGTATGGAGAAGGTGTTGTTGATTAGCTTGCGGATATTGGGGGTGCTGATATGACTGTTGCGATGCCACATAGGATGGTTGTTGTTGATATTGTTGCTGATTATAATAATTGTAATGATGAGGTGGTTGTTGATGCACAGTTGGTGGCTGTGGTGGGCGAGATGGGATGTTATGTGGTGGTTGCGCTTGCGGGCATAAAATGGATGCAAGGAATGGAGATATGGTCGGGGCTAAAGGCTGAGGTTGATTTCCTTGCGGTTGATGCTGTGATGGTTGTGTTGAAAATAGGGGATTGACCAATGGTTGTTGTTGAGGTAGAGGTGCGATTGAGATGTTTTGCGAGGGAGGTTGTTGAGCACTAGTGGGAGCATAGGCTTGGGGAGGTTGTTGGGATACGAATGATGATGAAGGAGGGATGTTGGATTAGGATGGTTGTTGGGGTATGAATGACGATGGTGGAGGATTGTTAGATTGGGGCGGTTGTTGGGGTATGAATGACGATGGTGGAGGATTGGTAGATTGGGGCGGTTGTTGGGGTATGAATGACGATGGTGGAGGATTGGTAGCCCCAGGAGGTGGGGGCAAGGCGGCGAAAGGGTTGCCCCCAGTGTTGACAGGAGGCGGGTTTGAGGGGAGTGGTGCCGGTAGCATTAATGGTTGTGGTTGCGGGATGTTTTGCGACATGCCATAGGCAAAAGGATCATTGGGGTCAATGGTTTGGGGTGTTCCCGTGACCGAGATGGTGGGATGTGTGGGATTTCCAACGGGATATAGGACAGTGTTGCCGAATTCAGGTTGGTGCCAACCTTCTACAGAAGGAATGTTGGGGACATACGAGCTACTGGGGATGTCATGTGAACCTTGGGGTACATTAGATGTGGAGGTGCCATACTTGGATAAGTTGACACCTGATGGCAGCTTGACACCTTTGTCACTCAAGTGGGCCAAGATTTTGTCCCCATGTCTTTCGAGAAGGCGTTTTGCCATTTGTGCATTAACAGGGTTGCTGAAGTGTTCCTCGAATGTGAGCTCAGGTTGATCAGCCATGTTTTCTTCCCCAGGTGGTGATGTGTTTTGACCATCCACGTTGGATTGTGATGAGGTACCATTGTGGGGATCGTGAGGGATGTTCATTGTGTTATTGGGATCTTGAGGATTGTTTGATTGGGCATTCAGGGCTTGTTGGTTAGCCATTTTCTTTGCCTGTGATTGAGTCTGAACATCCATGCAAGATGATGAGAGGGAGCAAGATATTAGAAAGACCTTGATGATGAAAGATTGATTCGATTTGATGGGAGATTGACTGATGATGATCGGTTAGACCGATGTGGATTGATTTGACGACGCTAGATTAGTCCAGGTTTTGGATTTTGATTCGGATAGATTTGATGATGTGGGGGTTGGATTGGTCGGATGATTAGGATTGATTTGATGATAAATATGATGAAGACCGAGATCCACAACTGAGTTTAAGAAGGATCCTTGGTAACACTAGGTATTGATTGAAAGGTGGATGTATGATAACGACACTGAATCCAACTTGAGATAGAAGCGGATTGATTGGGTCAGAAAGGATAACTAACTTAAGACGGATAGCGATCCTAAGCCAGCTATGATGATTATGATTAGGGATGAACACCTAGGTCAAATTGGATGACAACTCCAACGGGGTTTATATGGGATAACGGAGATCAGAAATGAAAGCGGGTTTAGGATGGATGGGGAGCGTCTAGGATGGCTCTCGAAACAAGCAAAAGAGTGTTCAGGATAAATGGCCCTTAGAACGAGGGGATGAAGACTCAAAACAGACGTTCAGATGTTTGTTTTGGATGCTGAATGGTTGTATCGATGTTCAAAATAGAGGGACAATAAATGCCAAGTGATAATATAGGCTGGTCAAAAGTTAGGTCCGCCACAACATTAGGACAGGTCCGCCACTGCACTAGGACAGGTCCACCACTGCATTAGGATAGGTCCGCCACTGCACTAGGACAGGTCCGCCATAGCACAAGGACAGGTCTGCCACTGCACTAGGAAAGGTCTGCCACAGAGTTAGGACAGGTCCGCCACAGCACAGGGATAGGTCCGCCAAAGGATAAGGACAGGTCCGCCAGAGGATAAGTTTAAGCTTGATGTTTTGATAGATGGGTAAGGCAACGAAACAATGAATGCCAAGTGATAATATAGGCTGGTCAAAAGTCAGGTCCACCACAACATTAGGATAGGTCCGCCACTGCATTAAGACATGTCCGCCATAGCATAGGGATAGGTCCACCACTTCTGGAGGACAGGTCTGCCACTTTGTAGGGACAGGTCTGCCACTCTGTCAGGACAGGTCCGCCACTGCATTAGGATAGGTCCGCCACTACATTAGGATAGGTCTGCCACTACAGGACAGGTCCACCACTCCAGGACAGGTCTGCCACTCTATCAGGACAGGTCTTCCACTCCAAGACAGGTCCGCCACTCTGTCAGGACAGGTCCGCCACTCTGTAACCTGGACCTGCAAAAATGCAAAAAAATAGCAAACGTGAAAGAAAGAGACCCGTTTGTGGGTCCCACCGGGCGTGCAGAAATGTGATAGGTCGAATGTGAGCGTTAGAAAACAAGCAGCAAGTAAAAGAGTGCAAATAAACACTAAAACAACCTACACCTCAAGATTAGCCTAAGTTGGAAACAACACAAGATGAAAGCAACAAAATGGAACTCTATACCTTGCGTCGAATCGATCCTTTGGTTGGCCCTTCGATCTTTGGTGTGTATGCTCCTTGGATAGAAAGTAGATGCAAGATGTGAAGTGTGAGATGCAAGATAGTTGGACAAAATGGATGCAAATGGCTAAGTGTAGATTGAGAAACAAAACTGCAAGAGTTTGGCTAGCAAAAATGATCTCCCCAAAATGAGAGAAAAGAGGGGGTATTTATAGAAATTTTGAGAACTCCTAGAGGAGATGGATGGCCAAGATTGAGCCACCAAATATCAAGATGTAGGGCTAAGGTGAGTTGAGAACTCACAAGCCCTCACATCTTGACATGTGGCTTGTGAGATAGCCCTAAAAGGTGAAGTGGACATGAGGTGGAAGGATAAGACATGACATGGAGGGGGTACAAAGTACCTTGGGATTGGACAAGATATCCTCATAAAGGAGGTCCTTGTCCCCATGTGGGTGAGAGGACATGTGAGGAATTAAAAATTCCTCAAATATGCCCATGGGGAGATGGGAAAGAATAACGAATAAGTGAAGGACATGTGGAGAGAAGTGAAGGAATTAAAAATTCCTTTTGGGTGCCTTGGGGGATTAAAAGGTGAATTAAAAATTCACATGGGGAAGTGGAGTGCCTTGTCCAAAAGGAGAAAGCCTTTAATAAGGTTGACTTAAGGACACATGCCATAAGTGGGAGGAGGATTAGGTTAGGCTAACCAAATGATTAAGGTTGTGCAAGTACTCAGTTAGATGGACTAATGACTCATTAGGAGCAAGTGGGAGATTATGGAGGATGTGACCCTAATGATGATTAAGGGCGTGCACATGCTAACCCTAGTTAATTAGAAGAAGATGAAGTAATTAAGATGGATTAGAGACCAACTTGAAAAAGTTGGAGGATGTGACCATGAGAGAGAAAAGAGGATTTAAAAAATGAATTTTAATTCCAAAAGGGGAATATGACTAAATTAAATAAAATGGTAAATTTATTTAATTTAGAGGAGGAAAAGGGGTAAAGTATTTATTAAATTAAATACTTTAGGACCCTTATGTAAAATGCAAGGTATTAATTAAACAAATGGTTTAATTAATATTGACAGAAGGGATGAGCAATTGGATGAATAAGGAGACGCGTTTGATCATATGGAAGTGGTCAAAATCAGACGTCTACAAGTGCAGTTAGTGCACATGTTCAGGATGCATTCCTTGAGCAAGTTTTTGCATTCTATTTACATTTCTACCTACAATATTTTTCCAAATATAGTGAGTGAGAGCTCGAGCATTAGAGAGAGAGTTATTATTATTTTGAGAGATGTATTTGCCAACTTGTGAGATAGTGGTTGTTGGGACTTTGTTGAAGGATCGATACCAGGCTATTTGTTGTTTGGAAGTTTTGTGATTGCATCCAGTTGATTGGAAAGCTTATCATAGGCATGAGGATAATATTCCTTTGTTTTCATTAGTTTTGAAAGAGTTATTCTTGTTTGTTTTGAATTCTATTATGGTTACATGCATTTAGAGAAAATTATTGTTTACTTTGAAAGAAAGTAGAAGCTGCATCTACTGTTTGTGAAATGCTTGTAATTACTCCATAATAGGAGGATTATTTTTATCATAAGTATTACATACTAGATATGAATAAACATGGGAATCATAACGCTTATTCATAGCTTTATCCCTTTAGTCAAGGAGGTGATACTCTCAAATGTAATCATCTATTGTTATGACAACTCTATGATTGAGTCCATGCATTATGTTTGTATTTAGTCCACGATAGGAGAGATTGTTTGTCATAGGTATTGTTATTATACTAGCTATGATTAAACATGGATAGCTTAAGGGACACTCATATCTAGATATTTAATTATGATAGATGGCTAGTAGGTTACTCTTGGGATTTTTGTCCAGCGAAGGCAGGGAACTAGTACTTTGCTTATGAGTTGTGTTTCCTTAGGTTGTGTTAAGGAGACAGGTTATCCTGGGGAGTAGCTTTCCCATGGAGAGGGATTGCCTAAGCATAGATATAATGGCCTTAAGTCAAAATGAGCTTGCCATAGTGTAAGTAAATGGTAGACCATCACTTGATTATACTGAGTGAGAACACTTTGGCCAAAGTAGTGTGATAGCTAGGGGCTCCACTGTCAGTTCACCATGTCCATTTAAATGCATGAGGGTTACCTAGCATAGGTTATAAATCCTAGTCGTGTAGGGAACAACATTAAGCTCAAAGTGGTATGTCGTACGGGGTTACCTAACCAATCTCTTCGTTGAAGGGTAGGGCCATCTATCATTGATAGATGTGTGAGGGACCACATATGAGTCTGTGGTTGGTGGAAAAGCACTTGAGTGATGCTTCTCATCCTCAATAGGTGATAGGAGACCAATGTTTTGAAAGGAAGATTCCTGGACCATCTATATCTTGTGCTAAGAAGCTCGGTGGAGTTGTGTTTGTAATTGTGTACATTCTTGGAATATTATAATTTGTGAAATTATTATATTAGAATGGAATCCTTATTGAATATTGTATGACATATTTGTTCAATATGATATCTATGGTTAAGGAAGATTTGTATAATTACTTGGATTGCAATGACAAATTGGAATTTTTGTTATTTCAATTATGCGTGTAATTTACATTATTGGAAGAAAAATTTCTATTGCTATATTTTGGCATCGTGGTTTATCACTTAAGGTGAAAACATTGGAAATTTTACTATGAAGAACATTGGGGATGTTGCAAGTTATTTTAAGCTTGAAAATATAAAATAACCAACAAAATAATATTCTATCTATATGTGCATGTAAGTGTGCAATAGGTTACTATAGCTTGAGTGTAATAGGTTACTACGTGTGTGTAACAAGTTGATGCAAGTGGTTTAAAAGCATTCTAATCTTACAAGATTTCCCATAACAATATTATAGGCTTCTTATTTTTTATTCTAAGCACTTTGGGGACCATTACTCTTTTATTTTGGTACAAATGGGGGAAGGAAAATATTTTTAAGCATGAGGAAGCTCTTTGTGGAAAAAATTGGACCATTGGGATCACTATTAACCTCATTATTTTTAGGATTATTGTAGGCCCTAATCAAATGGTGTTTAAGTTAGAAACTATTTGTGAATTCATATTACTCTTCATTTCAAGTCTATATGTAAATATTATCGCCATTAGTGATGGAGGTTTACATTTTGTGATGAGTTTTCTACATGTCAACTTTTGTAACATGTTTTTACTAATATTTTAGGTTTGATTTTGTTGAGGATATTCGCTGTGCTAAAACTGTAGCTAATGATTGAATAATTATAATTATCTTTCCTATATCATAGTTGACCAATAATACAAAAAAAGGTTAGAAACTAATTTAAATATTTATAAATAGTTTATTATGTTATAAAAAAATAAAAAATACCCCAAAATTAAGTTCCTTTTCATTTTTGAATAAGATATTCAAATTCCTTATGAGAAAATGGCTAGAAGTGGTCATTTATAAATAAAAAATGAGAAGGAAAGGCATATTTTGGTAGCCATTCTAGGTAACACCGCTTCACCTTCCAAGTCATGTGTAGCCTTTTGTAGGATATTGGTAGACAAAGCATCCAAATAGACTACATTGGCGATTTTGGTTAATAGGTAGATGATGTTTCAAAAGAAGAGAAAAATAATGTTGTTTCATGGATAACAAATAATTCCCTTTAGAAATTATGTACTTTTGTGAGCGATCATTATTAGTCCATTGAACATCAGTAACAACTCACCTTTTAATAGAGGTTGCATATTAAGCCTTTAAGGCTGATGTAATGAGTTATTAGACTACTAAATATATGGATAATAGTAATGTTTTGGAATTCTAGTATTATAATCCCTTAGTTTAAGCTTGAGTCCACCTTCTCTCATTATAGAGGTATTTTTCCTCCATCTCTACATAGCCACAATAGGAGTTGTAGGCCATGCACATTTTTTTGTATTAGTAATAGGTTAAGAAAATTTTACAATCAATTTATGTCAGATATCAACTCATCAAGTTACAAAATGACCAAAAAGAGATACTACAGTGAATTTTTTTACATTAGAGATTAAATATGAGGATTTGTGGATAGTGAGTATATTAAGAACTATATCTTATAAACAAAATTAACATCTATTTGCATCAGGGTTGGGTTTGCAGGTTGGCAACATTGTTATTGGCCTCATCTTCTTCCCTGTTAGCCCCACCACTATTCTCACCATTCACTTCTCTATCTAGTTCGGTAATTGAAAAGGCATCACTCTCCTACTGAGCATGGTGACAAGGTCCCCTATGTCTCACTTGCCTTCCCCTGCTGCTCCATTGTTGAAAGCCCTTTGAAATTCATTGAACGCCCTCAAGAAGATATATGTTTATTTATTGTTGAGTCTACAGACATGACCACACCTTACATCATCTTTGTTGATTCCAATAGACCCCTCCCTACATAGATTCACAAACTTGGGAAGGGATACTTCAATGTGGAGAGATACATGTAATGTAATAGTGAGAAAGGTGTGTCTCTTTGATGACTCAATAAGCACCCTCTTGCAACCCTTAAATTTATCATCATTTCTTTCTTTCCAAATGTGCCACATGATTTCAATAAACAAGCAATTCCAAAAAATAATACATTACTTACTCATTTTGTTATCATACATCAACACATTTTTCTAATTGACTCTATCATTGTCCCAGATATTCAAATTATAACAAAACTTTTTCCAAATTTCTCTAGCATAGAAACAATAAAACAAGATGTGCACAACAGATTTTGGGGTGCAATAGATGCTACAAATATCTATGCCATTCATGTTAGATTTAAAAGGAGTTCTTTGAAGTAAAATAGGCCATTTAAAACATGCCTTTTTAGGCTCAATAGTGCTATGCCAAATATCATTAAAAACCTTGTGCCAATTTTTATCATTTAATGAAATACCCCAACATTGATTTAAATGTTCAAAAATAACATTGTTACATACCATATATCCTTGTAGATTATTTTAGCTTTGAGGTCAACAAGAGCTCCCCCTTCCTTCCAAACAAGGTGATTGGCCAAATCCAACACCTTGTCTGTGTTTGAAGGAAATTTGACCTCTTTGCATGCCTTCAACATGGTGGAGTGGGTCCTTACATTGGAAGTGGGGAGATCAAATTCACCCTTCAAAGCATCCCAATTTTTAACATTACCACCATCTAAAATATCACTGAAGACCTTAATCCCTTTTTGGCTCCACTTTTTTGCAGAGCAACCCTATAAAAGAGCTAGGGGTTTGCCATTATCCTGCAAGTTCCACTAGATTGAGCTATAGGTTTGGAAAAGAGAGTTGCTAAGGGTTATGTTAGCATATTTAAACTAGGTATTGTGTTTGGTTAGCTCCCAAGCCTTCCACAAGCTTTTCAAAACCAGAGACCCAACAGGGGTCATGGGGTCCTTATTAATGAGAATGTCACTTAGGGGTAGCAGCTTCCATGTCTTAGCCTGCTTAGGTATACCAACTTGGATATTGTTCCAAACTAACAATTTCCAAGGCTCATCTCCAACGAACACTTTTACTATCCATTTTGAGGCTAGTGCAATTCCTTGTAGTTTCAGGTCTTTTAAGCCTAGCCCTCCATGCATTTTATCTAAGTAGCACCACTCCCACTTAACCAAATGTTTCTTCTTATTCCCTTTACCATCTGACCAAAGAAAGCCCCTTATTTTTTGGATTTCATTAATTTGATAGCTACAGAAAAACCAAAAAGATGCAAAATAGATACTGTAGGATGACAAAACCTTTTGACATACCTGCAGCCTTCTTGCCAATGAAAGGTACTGTTTGTTCCATTTTTCTAGTTTCTTTTCAATTTTGGTATTGATCTAGTTCCACATTTCCTTAAGATTAGGGCTTATAGCAAAGGGTATTCCTAATTATCTCACTTGCATATTGGGGCCACCCCACTAAAAGTCATAATATTTTACCCAATCTGGTGGGGAATCCTCTCATCCCAGAACAATGGATTTAGAATTAGATACTTTTGATCCAAAATCTTGGCAGAACAACTCAAGCTTCCTCATCAGTGAGTCCATGTTGTTTTTTTCCAGTTCAATGAAGAGAGAGGTGTCATCAAAAATTGCACGTTGATTAGTTCATTATTATTTGGGAGCTTAATGCCTTTAATTCTTAGTGAGAGTGTGTGGTCTCTTAACATGTAATATAGTGCATCTGAAGAAATTGCAAAAAGGGCTAGTGCCTAGGGGCATCCTTGTCGAATGGACCTCTCCAGCTTCACCTCTTCAAAGACTGACCCATTCACATCACTTGGGAAGAGGCATCCTTTAGGAGAGTATCCACCATTTTACAAAATCCAATGGGGAAGCCAAAAGCCTTGAGGATTAATCTTAAGAACTGCCACTCCACCCTGTCATATAGGACATGTACATTTTAAGATAGTATATAGTATTATTATAACCCCATTGAGGCAACGTATCTTATGTGAATGTGGGTTAGTGGCATGAAGAGCATATATCAGTCTTTCTTAATTTTTTTATTTAATTGCTTTTTCTAGAGTATCCTTGTGTTGCTTATGTTTGTGTGTGTGATACAAGTTTGTTTTCCTATATTGAGACTTTTTCAATTTTTTTCTTTAATTACATTTGTTATAGACAACTACATACAAAGTTAGTTGATATAATTTAAATTTAAATCCATATGTGACATACCATTTGAAGTGCATAATATCTATTTCAAGTTTATGGATCAAGTGGTATCAATTTTTTTCCTACTCTAAGAATAGAGGGAAGTGGTACTAACTAGGATCTTACAAAGTGCTTGAGATTATTAATATTCAATGGTGTGCAATGTTTTTCTAATTTAAATTACAAGATGTAGGGTAGATAACAAGAATTATATAATGAAGTTCAATTTTTTAGAGCCATGAACCAAAAGTGGGAGGGAGAGCTATGGACTAGGTCTAAATCCACTTGAGTGAGATAGATCTAAAGTTGGAGGACTAATGCAAATGTTTGAGGTTTATTTAAGATGAGATTCTCTTGTGTTAAAAATGTCTAACAATCGAGCCTCAACACCCAAGGGTTGCTACACAATAAAGATATATGTGCTTAATATTAGAACCAAAGCCTTGCCAAATATATAGTAGCATGAAACATATTCAAAATATAGTCTCAATAGAATATATTTTGGTCATAATGGATTAGATATATCGGGGTATTAAAAAAATAACTTTGACTCAAGTAAGTGCAAGAAGTTGGGTCCCCTTTTTGGCCAAAAAGTGGAAGTGTTTTTCTTGAAAATCAAAATTTTCATAGCTAGACTAAAAGTTTGAAGCACTTACACATACAAAATTAAAAAATTTCTAGTAATATTACATGTATTTTGAGTCTAGTTTTCAAATATGTAATTTATTCTAATACCTAGATGATACGAATTAATTTTGTATAGGCTTGTATAGAAAACATTTTTTAAGGACCATAACATGCATGTGTACAACCAACATAATTTGAACTAAAATAAGATTATTTTTTATAAATTCCTTTTAGGGAAATATGTGTATTATTGAAAATTGATGAAGATATTTCTAATAATTTTTTTTCAAATATTTTTTTAATTAATTGTTTATTGGCCCTAATTGTTGTTTTTGAAAACCTCTTGTGTATGACCAATATAATTTGAGCTAAACTAATCATAAAACAATTTTTTTATTGTATACAAAATGATGTCTAGATTGATGTCATAATTTTAAAAAAATTAAAAATTAAAAATATACTAAAACCTGACATTTCAAGTTTATGGATTAGTTTCCTCAAAAACTAATTAATAATTAGAAAAAAATTGAATAAAAAAATATTTAAAAACTACACATAATCATCTATAATGGTTTTCAATTTTATAAAAAAAATTGAAAAAAAAGTCATCAACCATATTGGTAAACAAAAAAATAGAGCAAGAAAATGAGCTAGCAGAGCTCTTAAAAAATACTATTTTTGAACGTGTACCAATTCCTAAATGGGTACACTACATAATGGGTACCCATTCCTATCGAGTTTGTTGTATCTTGACACTTCCACTAAAAGTGGACCCAACTTCTTGATTTTACCCATTATTATGGTTGACAACTTTACATTTCCATTTTATTAACAAAGTTAAGGGTTTTGAGAAGAAAATATCTAATTTCAAATATAATTTTAAAAAATAATTTAATTTATTTATTTCTTATAATTTTTCATAAATAATTAAAAAAATTAAAATAGTATACTTCCTTGTCTTTTTAATAGATTAATTCTCAAATTTATTGTAAAAAAATTATATGAGCCAAAGCTAAACATCATTCTCTACACATTGAAACAAAGGTTTCATGTTAGTATTATATTAGGTCAAGCCAAGGTTGTCATACATGAGGAGTTTCATATTTATACTTTTATCCTACTAAAAAATTAATTAAAAATAATTTATAAATAATAATTAAAAAAATTAATGCTACATCTCAATATCGATTGTATTTATCTACAAAGGATTTTGAAAAATACTTTCATTTACTAGTTTTTTAGTTGTTCCATACACATGCATGTTTTTGCCTCCATCAAAGTTGAAGAAAATATCATTTGTACATATTTTATTTAACCAACTCTTATCATACGATATTAAAATAAAATACTGTAGTGTCGGAAAATGTACTCCTTTGCATTTTCACACTATGTTTGGGTCCCTTAATTAACTGGACTTAATTAAGCCTCTAATTGGCCCAATTTTTCATTTACAAGCCTAATTAATTGTAATTTACGAAATGGGAATCATGATTTAATTAACGCAATTATCATTTTTAACACCCCAAAATGAATAGGTCCTGGAAATTTAGCGTAGGACCCATTCACCCTTTAGTTGCTTAATTCAAAATTTTAACATGTTTTTGGCAGTCTTTTTATGATAAAAAATTCAATTTCAAATGTTGGCTTATAATGTTTAATTTTTGGGAAATTAGAAAATTACCTATAAAAGCAAGGTCTTTTTATCAAACTCAAATCCTAAAAGCATCCAAAATTTTCAAGAGATCAATTTGAAGAGCTAAGATTATTGTCAACGGTGTTCAAGAGAAGATTTATTAGTCATTTGTTGCAGCATTCAAGATCTCAAGCATCATGTCAAAGTTATCATCATTCATGCATGTTTTTGAAGCTAACATTGTGATATAGGTTTCGATCATTAAAGTCAAGATTCAAGCATCAAGATCAACATCCAATCAAGCCACTTCATGCAAGATCAAGACCTTGGAGAGATGTGTTAAGTTTCAGTTCTTCAAGGGTTTCAATCAAGGGTTTGGTGAGTTGCAATATAGCAAGTGTTCATTCATCATTCCTTTCATGCTTCATTATTTCATTTCAAGGTTTAATTACCAAAATGGGGTTTGACCAAGACAAACCCCCATTCACCAAAAACAAACATTTTTTCCCTCTCATGTGTGTTGCAAATCTTAGGTTGAAGAAGGATTGAAGATCTATCAAAAGAGAAAAATTGCAAAATTTGTCAAAGTTGCAAAGTTGTTGTCAAGCCATAGAAACTCACTTTCAAGATTTAATTATGAATTTCCAATGATGAAACCTAGAGGAATCAAGAATGAAAACCAAGGAGCAGAGGACTATAAAAACAAATTTCAAACCCTTGTAGCAAGACCCATTCTCCCTAGTGCGAATTTGTCCGAGGGGGACACTCAATACAACCTTTTTGTGATAGGTGCATAAAATCAAATCCTTCTCAGATTTGTTGAAATTTTTTGAATACTGTCAGATTAAGGTTTAATTTAGATGTTTCATGTGTTATATTGTATAATTACATTCATTTGTTATTTTTCATTCATCTCCCAAAAGTGCATTTCAGTTTGATTTACCCCGTCCTAAACTGTCATAAGGAAAACAACAAGATTTCCATCAAGGTTGACTCACCTAACTTGGGTTGAACATCAATCTTTCCCTAAGGGATCTCTTTTTCCTAACAAAATAAGGAAGGAAAGTGTAGGTTCATATCCCCATTCAAAATCCATCACCCACATTTTCCTTCATTTCATTTTGGTGAACACAACATTGTACATCAATTTTTTTGAAATTGGAGTCTATTCAAACCCTAGATCTAGGATTTGCTTTAGTTTGCACTACATTGCATTTGTTAGCATTTCATTTAGGGTTGTTAAAATTGCATTAGTTTTCATCTCATGTAGGGTTTTAGGTTTGCATTTTGCATCTTTTAAAATTTGAAAACTTCAAAAATTTGCATGCATATTACATTAATTTTGCATAGTACTTGCATATTAGTGTATGTTCAATCATTCACATTCACAAATAGGATCAAAATTGGATTTCAGAAAGTGTCATATTGTTCATCATTTGTCATTCATTGCACTTGCATTTAGACATCAAAATTTGGAAAAATCAGTCACTGAAACTACAATTTATAATCTGAAATAGGAAAACCTAACATTGAACATTAGAATCAGATTTAAATTTTTGCAATCCCTGTGCTAGGATCCATTCACTCTAGGGCATATCTGTTCCTGTACAGGTGCTTTTTTAAAATTTTGGGCAATGATTTTTCTCTGTTTTCTTCATTCTGATTTGTTGTTAAATTTGGGTTTTGGTTTCAGCAATTAGAAAAATCTACCATTATTTGCATTAAGTTGAATTGGTCAAATTGAGTGCATTATTTGAAATCAAAATTGGCATTAAAACCATATTGTTTCCAATATATTACATTCAAAAATCAGAAAATCTTTATATATCATATCTAAGACTTTGCATAAAAATTCATCATGGAAATGTGTATGGGTAATATATGTAAAACCTTAAGATCTTTGGTATATGTTTCAAGTTGTGTGTTTGGTGAGGACGCTAATGCAATTGAGACTATTAATGAACCTTCACCTCCTAATGAATGTCTCCGTGAAGTGGAAATCTTAGGTCAAGATGAAGATAGCATGCAACAATACATACAATACTCTTACACAACCTTGAGAACAATGCATCCTTTTATCCATCCATGCAAACACCACCTATAATCCCATCACTTGATATGTTCAATCTCTTACATCTTGAAATGGAAGCACAAAGTAAGCCTCGACCATCAATCATTAATGAAATTCTTAACAACGACAATAATGATACGCTTCTATCTTATGTTCATCGAGTTATTGATACACCCATTAACTTAGAAGAGAGTTATGGTCAAGGCTTTAAGATCTTAAGCAAACAAGGACGTGACATAGCAAATGAACGTGAAATTCACAAACTGTTAGAGAAAATACCATCTGAGGATACCAAGGGGTTAGGATATCAAGATATTCCCCCCCTTGCACATCTCCCAAGGGAAAAGTGTTCTCTTTCACAAGATCATATCAAGAGACCAATTAATACCTCACAAGGATGATAGGACCACCATAGATCCTCCTACCCCACCCCCACCTCAACAAGTTTCCCAAAAAAGAAGTCTAAGCTCTATAAAATCAAGGAATTTCCATTCTTACTACAACAAAAACCAAACTAAAAATGGAACAACTCCTCTATCTAGGATTGATTTACTTGCAACCCATCAAAGAAAACAAAAAAGGAAAGAGTACAAAAATGAACTACTGTGCATTTCATAGAACTCTTGGGCTTCTTATTGATTAGTGTCCTCTTTTACAACTATTGATCCATGAAAATGATGTAGTGATGTAATTAATTTAAATGCATGCACTTTGCTCCTTTCCATGTGGCAGTTGTAAGATCACGATATACTCACTATTGCATGTTCTATATTTATTGCATATCAAGTTCTATATTGCAAGAAGCACATTCTCATCACCCACCTCAACTCATCATTGTCCTACACTTAGTGGGGGCAAGGAGTTAGATAGCCTTGCCCTAGTTTGACACTTGTCATTGTCCCTTTGGCTAGTTATCTGCCTTCTACATATGATGAGCAAGATTGGGATGCAAATGAGGTCTACTATAGGTTGAATCGCATGTGCCATACTAGTCTTCTCTTTGTGTTCTTTGTGATTGCATTTGTGCAATGTGATCCCCCATGTTGTGCTATTTGGCATGTCTTTATATGTTTGTGAGCCTACTTTGGATGAACCTTGTCACTTCGTTGGTGCAAGGATACAAAGAAAATGAATCTATTGTGATATTCTTCTATTTGTATCTCTATTCTTCTATTTGCCATAGCCATTTATCTTTTGTCTTGTGTTTTCCTTTTGGGGATGATGCAAGGCGTCAAGACATTTAGGTCTCTTCCATGTTGACCCAAAAGCTTCTTTGTGTTCTCTCTCTATGTGTCATTCTTCCTTTGTGCTCGTTGTTCCTTGAGTCATTTGGGGAATGATGACAGTTCCAAGCTCAATTATATCATTGCAGCAATGACAAACGCTAACCCCAGATCCATGGATCCCTTATGTGTTATCTTAAGATTGAATATGGGGGAAACCCTCCTTTCGTGACGTAGCTCTACTCAAAAACATATGTTTTACATAGGGATTTTCGAATAAAGCTCTCATGTATTGGTATTTATCATATTATACTTTAAACTAATTGCCCACAACATGGTATTTAGCAATTTCTTTAAAGTGGGGGCATACACATCCTCATTCATTGTTTTCTTCAAAGTGGTCTTTTTACTTGACATGATGTGTCTTCTTGGTGGTGTCATTGGGTTGGATGTCCTTCAAGATTGCAACCTTTCTGAGCATATTCCATTCCTCTTAGTGGTGATGCTACAAATTGCATCCCCTAAGTTACGAATCTTTTATCCTCGACTAGTCCTCTCTTGGAGACATTAGGCACGATGTTCCCTAAGGTGAGAAATTTCACGAACTAAGAAAAACCATTTTAAATATCCTATTGCATGTATCAAGGCCACCAAACATAACACAACTTGCTTGCCAGTGGAGCCTTTATGTTTTTTCATAGTCACCAAGCATAACAAAATTTGCTTGCCAGTGGAGCCTTTTTCATGAGTTCCTAGCATAACATAGCTTGCTAGCCTTGTGAAAATTTCTATGGTGGCTTATCAAATTTATCAGGAGGTATAACTTTGGTATGGTTAGTACAATGGGAGTCTATACCTGGCACAACCTTCCCATTAGCCACTTTTTGGGGTTCACCTAGTAGACAACGAAGTTCACTAGCCCATGTTAGTACATTTTGTTTGCATAGTGAACAACGAGTTTCCACTTGTAAACATTTTTGGACAAACAACTCAGAATTGATCCATACCAATTGGACAAACAATCGAGACTTGATCCACCCCTGTTTCTCTTCTCATTAGTTTTGACATTGTATGCTTGTGTATCTTGTCTCGCTGTTGCATATTTAACAAAGGTATGTGTCTCTTTGTGCCTTTGTTGGTTTTTCGTAAGATCTTCGATCTTGGGGGCTTGGTCATCCTCCTTGACCTTTGTCTTATCTTTACAACAGTTGTACAATTAGACCTCTCTTGACACTTGTTTGACTACTTTAGTGCGAGTTTGAGTGTAGGGCTCATCCTTTCACTAATGTGGGGGCTGAATGGAGTGTTGGAAAATGTACTCCTTTACATTTTCACACTATGTTTGGGTCCCTTAATTAAATAGACTTAATTAAGCCTCTAATTGTCCCTATTTTGCATTTACAAGCCTAATTAATTGCAATTTCTGAAAGAGGAATCATGATTTAATTAATGCAATTATCATTTTTAACACCCCAAAATGAATAGGTCTTGGCAATTTAGGTTAGGACCCATTCGCACTTGGGAAAATGGGTCCTCTTTAGTTTCTTAATTCAAAATTTTAACATGTTTTTGGCGGCCTTTTTATGATCCCAAATTTAATTTCAAATGTTAGCTTGTAATGTTTAATTTTTGAGAAATTAGAAAATTACCTATAAAAGCAAGGTATTTTTATCAAATTCAAATCCTAGAAGCATCCAAAATTTTCAAGAGCTAAGATTATTGTCAAAGGTGTTCAAGAGCAGATTTATCAGTCATTTGTTGCAAGATTCAATATCTTAAGCATCTTGTCAAAGTTATTATCATTCATGCATGTTTTTGGAGCTAACATTGTGATGTAGGTTCCAAGCATTCAAGTCAAGATTCAAGCATCAAGATCAATGTCCAATCAAGCCACTTCATGCAAGATCAAGACCTTGGACAGATGTGCTAAGTTTCATTCCTTCAAGGGTTTTGGTGAGTTGCAACATAGCAAGTGTTCATTCATCATTCCTTTCATGCTTCATTATTTCATTTCAAGGTTTTATTACCAAAACGGGGTTTGACCAAGGAAAATCCCCATGCACCAAAAACAAACAATTTTTCCCTCTCATGTGTGTTGCAAATATTAGGTTGAAGAAGCATTGAAGATCTATTAAAAGATAAAAATTACAAAAGTTGTCAAAGTTGCAAAGTTGCAAAGTTGTCAACATTGTTGTTAAGCCACAAAAATTCACTTTCAAAATGTATTTCCAAATTTTTGACTGTGAAACTTGGAGGAATTAGGAGTGCATACCAAGGAGTAGAGGACTGCAAAAGCAGATTTCAAACCCCTGTAGCAAGACCCATTTCCCCTAGGGCAAATTTGTCCTAAGAGGACACTCAACATCCTTTTTGTGATAGGTGCATAAAATCAATTCCTTCTCAAATCTGTTGAAACTTTCTATATTATGTCAGATTAAGGTTTAATTTAGATGTTTCATGTGTTACATTGCATAATTGCATTCATTTGGTATTTTTCATTCATCTCCCAAAAGTGCATTTCAGGCTAATTTACCTCCATCCTAAGTCCTAAGGAAAACATCAAGATCTCCATCAAGGTTGACTCACCTAAGGGTTGAAAGTCAATCTTTCCCTAAGGGATCTCTTTTTCCTAATGAAATAAGGAAGATAGGTGCATCATACCCCTTTCATATTGTTGAAACCATTATCCCCTTCATTTCAAATACTTATTTAAAAACTAGAAACAAAACCCTACATTTTATATTTTTATCCCTATTAATATTCTATCTAAAAGTGCGTCATACTTTTAGCCCAAGTATAGCTAACTCTAATTTTTAGGCATTTTTTTAACTTTTTGGTCATTTTTGACACTCGCTACCTTGTACCCACTTTTGAACTAGAGTGAGTGCTAGAATTATATTCATTAAATAGGTGTTAAAATTACAATAATTTGTTGGGTTTGTATTTTAAGCTATCCGTGTATAGTGATTGAACTCAATTTAGGGAGAGTTGCATACTAAGTTAACAAGAACTACATAATAACCCTTTTCTACTTCATTTTAGAGGGAGTTGAGGTTTCATCAACTGAGAAAAACATGCTAATACCAATTTATTTTGCGGTCTTATTCCCATTGTGGTTTTAGTTCATCTTGAAAGGAGAACAAGCATATGGATATTTCATACACATGGGAGTTTTTAGTTCATCAAAGAGTTGTTGCATGTGAAGTTGCAATTGAATCCTTCATAGAGAGAGATGTTGCATGTGTAGAAAAATTCAATTGTTATTTTAGTGAGGCTCATTGATACCATTATGACACGGGTATGTGCAGGATCATGGTGCGCCAAAAAGTGGCAATATTATGAGGGTATGTGGCTGATGACTTTTTTTTCACCCAAAATTAATGAAACGAAAAGGGTTTTTAGAGAAGATTCTTAGCTTTCCAAAAATACAAATTATGATTTAATTTGAATTTAATAAATAATTATTATTCATTTTCTATTAGAATTACGACTAAAGTCCTGATCGATAGGCTGATTGAAAAACATCTATAACTTTCAAACGGTATCATATTTTTGAATCCAAAACATGCATCACATTCTATGCTTCACATAATATAGGATTAAAAAGAAAAATTAAATTTCATGAAGTTTTGACCAAGTTAAGGTGGTCATTGACGAAGTTTTATATTTTCTAAAAGTTGTAATAAAAAATTCATAATTAATTATTTACTTGGAAAAAAATTACAGAAAAATATGGATCACATCCGGACATGAGTCCTCTACTTATATATAAAATCTTACAAAAAAATATTATCATTTTATTATGGTTAGGGTGGTCAGACATACACCTACTTCTTATTTTTTCCCTGAAATTTAAGTACTACTGCATTGAAATTTCAAATTTTCACCAAATAGATTTTATTTATTTTTAAATAAACCTAGTATTTTAGAAACTACATTCAATTTTCTACAATTTCTATTCTTACATATGTTTGAAATAATATAGATAACTTATTCAAATATTTACGTCAAGTTGCCTAACACTGATTTTTCTGAATTTTTTGCCACTTAAGGGCCTATTTTTTGCACGATGATCCTGCACATACCCACACACTACATTGATAATCAATATTTGGAGATAAGACTCTTAATTTGGATAGAGATATATGAGAGTTGTGACTTCTTCCTTTTGGTTTTGAAGCTTTTGGAGACCAAAATCCCACTAGTTAGAGAGGCATGAACCAAAAATTGTTGAGAAATTCATATTAATAATGTTTTATATTTAAGAACAAGCCACATGTCAACTTGTAGGCTACTTGATATAGTGATACATGTGTACATAGGCACATACAATATACTAGTACACATCAACCATAGTTTGTAGGAGGTTACTACATGTGATCTATGGGTTGATAAAAGCATTATCTAAAGTATCAAGGTCACTTACAGTATAATTACTATAGTCTTCTTATTTTTGGTCCTAAGAACTTTGGTGACCATTATTATTCCATTTTGAGTGAAAATGTGGAAAAGAGAATTTTTCTAAGAATGAGAAAGCTTCAAATAAGAGGTTGGACCATTGGGGTTGCCATGAGCCACAATGATTGTAGGAATTTTACATACCCTAAAAAATACATCAAAAAATATCTAAATTAAAAATGTTTTATAGATTTTGTTAGGATTAAGATAACATTTACCTTGCATCCTATGTACATTACTGATGTGTCTTCAACTCACTATTGGAAAGTATCCTTGGACACACATGATGTAATTGGAAATCAATTTATAATTTAGATTCCTTGAGAATCTTGGCATTAGTTGTTATATGTATTCATGAAGGAGGTGGAGTTGAAATTAATAATTACAAAGCTAGATATTTAGTAAATTTCTCAAAGTAGGCATGCAAATTGAGTAGTGGAGCATCTTGAATGTTGTCGGTGGTTCCCATATGAGCTGATTGATTATTTTGGATGCCTGTACCTTGGGATATAGTCCATTATGGAGGAGTTACAAGTCAAATATATGTTACATATTATTATGGAGGTTATTTTTATTCACATGACTAATTGGGAGTTATATTTACTATTCTTAGAAGAACCTCTTCATTTTGGACATGTAATCTTTTTATATTTTACCATGGTTTGATGTTACATTATTTTTGAAAACTATTTGTGTTAGTTTTGTTCTATTTCTCTATGAAGGAGACATGAGATACTGATTTTATGATGAGATTATTTATAGGTACACATGGGGTGCTAGAGTGCTATCAGAGTGAAGAGTGTTAGAATGTGTATGTATCTCTCCTTTTGAAGATTAGTACATACGTGCCTTATTTCTCATGTAGAGTTTTTGCTTGAAAGGGTTTATCCACATAAATTTTGTATTATATTAGTTCGTTGATTTATCTCTTATTACTAATTTTATAATCACATAATTTTAATTGTATGACAATCCTTATTTACAATTTCTTTTTCAGATTCACATACAATTTTAGAAGATTTTAATGTACTAGTTTCCTTTTTCTCAACAATTTCAAACCCCCCTAACAAGGAAGTGTGATTTAAAAAATGGTGCTCCATTTTGATTTCATATGCAAAATATATGATCATTAAAAGATATATGTTTATGGTTGTGATGATTTTACTAGAGGCATTTGAGTGGACCAAAGGGTTGAGTTAGGACATAGAGTGTGTGTGGTGGAAGAATGAAAAAATGTTGTTGTAAGGGTAGCAAAGCATTCCCTTCAAGAACTATTTGTGAGTGACCATTATTATTTTGTTGGACAGTGATAATACTTTACCTTTCTATAGAGGTTGCATGTTGAGCCCAAGCTAAGGCATTGGTGCAACTTGTTATTGGATTGTTGAAAGTGTGGATAATACCCTCAAATACCATCATTTTAGGGAGCTTTGTGGTAGAATCCCTTCATTTGGAGGTTGATTCCATCTTCTCTCATTATATAGGCATTAGTATTTCATCTCTGCACAACCACAAGAGGAGCTACATGTGATGTACATGCTAGGATAGTATGAAGGTATGATCAAAATCCCATTAAGGCAATGTAACTTGTATGACTAAATTATTAACAAAAGAAGAATAACTCACTGTTCTTGGATTTTATCTCTAATTGAGAATTTCTCCAAACTATACTCATGTCAAGTTTATTTTTGTGTGTGATGCAAGTTTGTTTTTCTATATTGAGATATTTTTTGTTTATTGATGCAGGAGCATCTTAGGTGAGTATGCAATCATGCGTCAACCAAAAAATGTTTCATTTCGATTTTTTTCCAGTTTTGATGTTTGCTCTTTGAATGTAGTCTCGGTGGTCGTTTGGAGCGAAATTGAGGGACATTATTGTCATTTTCATTTGACAAAATGTCATTCATAATTTTTCTTTTTGTTGGTGAATTCAAACTCTTCCCCAATGATCAAGTTTTGCAACAAATTCAAATAGTTGTTATTGTAAGTAAAAGCAAATATAATTGCAGTGGCTCGATCTAAGGGAAATTAGGGATAACAGATAAAATGCATACATCGGAGGAGTCGATTAAGGAGGAAGAGAGGGCTAAGCTGGCATTAATTAGAAAATGCAGATTTAAAACTAAAGGGCGCTACTTGTGAAAGGTTAAGTATTTAAAATAAGGAATTTGCATGGAACATTAAAAGACATCGCATTCATGGAAGATGAAGACCGAATTGCAGATGGGAGTAGTTGAAGGGGCACACCTAGTGAGGAGAGACCCACGTCTAAATTCAAAGGCAAATTTCAAGTAAAAAAAAATGGGGGCGCACATTTGAAGAAGAGGAGGCGCAGAGGAAGCATTGAGAAAAAACAGACTGTGCATAAGAAGGGTCGAGCTTCTTTTGCAACGGACAACAGATTCGAAACAGGGAAGCTGTTTGTGCTTTCGTATTGGGTAGTTACAAATAATTTGTGAATGACGTCTATCAAAAAGAAAAAGGATAAAGGAAACTGCACCAATGTTAAGAGCATTTAAAAAATTTAATTTGCAGATTAAAAGAAAGATTTTGTAGGGGCGTGCTAAAGGGAGAATTTGGCGCAGGTAGGGGGGAATAAGGTGCCATACTGGAGGCATATAAGGGCTGTGCAGATATTTTGAAGTTAAACTCTGAAGACTCCAGTAGCGTGGAGCATGGAGGAAAGGCGGTGCAGAGATTAGAGGCTGCACCGTGAATCGAGGAAATCAATGGGTGTTGCAGTTAGATCCATATTTGTAATTAATAAATTATTTTAATGAAGAGAAGTTAAGGGAGGCTGTGCAATAGGGAACAAAGGGAAAAGAAAGGCATCATGGTCTAGAAAGAGGGGTCCTGGGAAATGAGTGACATTAATATTCTTGCGAATACCATGAATGAAGTGACACTGGAGAAAAGTCTATCTCACAGAGAATGTGAATTTAGAAACAAAACTTTAATGCTGGGTGTAAAGTTATCGACTATGGCAGATGATTCAGATGAATAAATTGGAATTGTATTTGTAAATTCTTTGTTTTTGAATTGGAAGATAGTCGAATAGCTACCAAAAGGTTTAGCGTGATTTTTTTGTCAATTAAATTGCATGATTGTTATGGCTTTGTGATTGAGTTGTTGGCTCAGAGAGTTTGAGAATTTTTATCGTCTTCATCATTTATTCTTTTATTACCTGACATAAGCAACTATTAGAGGTGGTTAAATTCATGTAAAGGTAGTTGACAGCATCTTTATTTAAATAAATATGTGACATACTAGAGTGTAGCATAGCTGCCCTAAGTTTATGAATTATTGGTGATAATATAAGAATATATTTGGAGGGTTGTCAGATTGTTAGGGTTCACGTTCTCTGAGGACAACCCTCCAATTAGAATTGTATTTATGATTGTGTTAATGATTGAAAACAAAAATATCTAATTGTATAAATTTCTTAAAATGAAAGTGTAAGTCTAGATTTATTTCATTACATCAAGGGAAGTGTTCCTAACACGCTCCTTTAATGTAAATGTTTGAAATGTTACAAGATGATATTTGATGATAAATGTACGCAATAGAGTATATTTAAATAAAAGTATATAATAATAAATTATGCAAACACATGTTCAGTGGGCTCTAGGTAAGAAAGGAATGCGTAAGGAGTTGGCCAAATTTTGAAATTTCATGGATCAAATTTGTAGTCATAGGATTGAACTAACTCTTGTAGAAATGTCGAATGATGTGGAAACGATGAATTTAAGGTGAACTATAGAGGTATGGGGATGGATGCATGAATGGGTGAAAAAATATTTAATCATAGTGAATGGGTTAGAATGTAGGTGAATATGAATAAGACACAACATAAATGTATAAGAATGTGTATAAGTAGATGAACAATAGTATGATTTAGAAGGATTATGATATTTCTATCATAATTCATCTACATAATTTTTTAGTCAAATATTTTATAAGTAGTATTTCATAAAAACTCATCTCTTATGAGAATAAATGATTTGCTCGACACTCATTGCATGAAGGAAGCAACCTAACTTTATACACAATTGTGTCAATTGTTAATATTAAATATATCAATCTACTCTCTCAAAATAGAGAGAAAGCTAAATGGAAATTCGAATGAGTGAAAATTTCACCGCTACAATGAACTTTGTTGTAAACTAGCACTTGCATCTAAAGGAGGTTCAAGGATTACACCGCTAGAAAATTATATGTATGTTAATATGTTAGAGAGTATGTGTTTGTGCATGGATGTGCTGCAAATCCTGGTTTAAACAATTAATAATAAGTGCTAAATAATGGAATGAAATAAACTTAGACAAATCTATATTTTTTCCTTAAAGAAATTAAGTATTATATTTGATTATGAAATATTTTATACAAATTTAAAACATAAAACAATGCAAATGAAAAAAGAAAGTTGTCAATTGACAAAAAACAGTGCAAATGGAAATAGAATGTTCCCTCCAATTGTCAAATCAATATTTCTTTGGCTTTTATGTGATAAGTGAGATTTTGGATGCTTTAACCTGATATTTTGGAAGATTTTACCATTAAACGATAGCTGATTTACCTGAAACTTATTTTCCGATGACTCAATAGTAATTTATAGACATGATACTTGTTTAAAAAATCATTAAAGTAATAATTTCTTTCCCTGATAAAATTCTAAGTAATTCCTTAAAATAGTCTTAGAGGAATACGATCTGTGGAAGTACATATGGAGACTTCCGTTGTTTTTGCAGACAGAAGAACTTTCGTAGATATTGTTCAGCGAAAAGAAAAGCAGAGAGATGTGGGGCCTGGGTTGAGGGCTAGTCCAGGGGTTAAATTTGATGGCCGTATGACCGTATTTAGAGATTTTTGCCGTAAAATACAATCAAAATTTTAAGAAAATTTTATCAAATGAAAGGAGAGATTTTGGATAGACTGTCAAAATTTATATAGAATTATAATAATATATATATTTGATTTATATATAACTTTACTTACACTAAGGTATATCATAATGTTTTAAGGGCACCTTTGAATAAATAACCGTCATTAAAAAATTTGTTGACAGGCAAGGTCGACTGTCAAATTTAAGCCCTGAGGGCTACGATCATCCTCTATATTTTATGCAGCATATATTCAGCAACTAGACAAGACATCCAAACCCTAACAACTCCATTAGAAAAATTATTAGGAATGAAGATAATAGAAGCAATAAGATGTGACAATAACTTGACAATATGGATTTATAGAGGTAGAAGTTTGCTGTATGATTATAATCCTCAAAGGAAGGTATGTGGAAGATAAGAAAAGATAGCTATCACTGTGTGTCTGGCACTGTCATCGTGATGTGGTGGCTAGAGAATAAATAACAGTTTTTTTAGGCTAAGTGAGTCTAAAAGAGCCTTAGAATGTAAGCAAAATGGGTAGAAATGGTCGCAAAGGGAATAATGAGTCCCATCTGGGGTCTGTAGTAATGTCAATTCAGTTGGACAAAACGTGTTGTACTTGCCTAAGAGGTCTAATGAGAGTTGTCTGGTGAAACAGATATTGGGATTGAATGAACTTTAGAAATATCCATCTGAATAGATTCATCTGCAGTCGACGCTATATGAACTAAGTTCGATCATGTTTGTCGGTCTCTAGAAATCAGTGTTGTGTGTTAAGAGGTTTTGGCTTGTTGCATGTCTTCTCTCTGCAACTTTTCTTGACTGCCTATCTCTAGACTATCAATTTTCTAGTAGGAGATGTAATCATATTAAAAAATCTTGGCATTAATTATTATATGTATTTATGAAAGAGGTCGATTTTGTAGCAAATTTCTTAATTTGGACATGAGAATTGAGTGGTGGAGCATCTTGAGTGTTATTGGTGGGTCCCATTTGAGTTGGGTGATGATTTTAGATGCCTATTTTAAAATATAATTCATTATGCAAGAGTTACAAGTCAAAAATGTTGTCTAAATTTATTAGTATGGAGGTTATTTTTCTATTCATGGCTCATTGACAGTTATATTTATTATTCTTAGAAGAACCTCTTCATTTTGGACATGAAAGTTTTTGCATTTTACCATGGTTTGATGGTACATTATTTTTAGAAACCATTTGTGTTATATTCCTCTTCCATTTCTCTATAAATTGGAGACATAAGATCGTAATTTTCTAATGAGATTATTTATAAGTACATAGGTGCTACTAGAGTGCTATCAAAGTGAAGAGTGTTGTTGTGCGGATGTATTTCTCATTTTGAAGATGAGAATAAACTTGTCATCTTTCTCATGTAGAGTTTTTTGAAAGGGTTTCTTCTCATAAATCATGTGTTATCTTGGATCGTTGATATCTCTTATAAATGATTTTGTATCACACAATTAATCATATGGAAATCCTTGTTTATTATTTTTTAAAAATTTGCACACTTTCATATGATTTTGTTGTAGTGGTTTCACCTTATTTCTCAACAAATTCAAATTCCCCTAAAAAGGAAGTGTGATTTCAAAAAAAATGTTCCTCCATTTTGATTTTGTATGCAAAATATATGACCATTATAAGATAGATGTTTATGTTTGTGATGAGTTTACTACATGCCACCTTTTCTTGAACTATTGTATCATAATTTTTGTACTGTTTTCTATTTTTTATTGTGGCATGAGGATAATTCCATGGATTGTGGTAAACCTATAACTAGTGATTGTGTCATTTGGTATGTGATTGGATTGTTATAATTAACTCTTTTGTGTTGTAGTTGATTATAATGCAATTAAATAGTTGACAATTGTTTGAAAGATTTGTAAATTAAAGATATGAAATTTCCACAGTTCACAAAGATTAAATTTGTAGCTTTTGGATTAAACCATGTGATTAAATTGATGAAAGAAAGATTGCTCACATAGTTTAATCTAGAAGCTGTAAATTCATATTTGTAAATATTTTATTGTTGTCACAATCAATTTTAAATTCCCTAAATAATTTTAATTTTCACCTTTAAATTAATTATATACATTCCTTCAAAATATAAGGCTAAAATTGGTGACTACCTAATTGAAAATCAATAAGGGAAAAAGAAGAGGGTGATGGATTTTTTGTTGCCCATTCTAAGAAACATCACTTCACCTTCCAAGAAGTTATAGCCTTTTGGGGGATAGTAGTAGTAGAGAAATCCGAGTGGATTAGAAATGACATGGAAATGGTGAAATCAAGATGAACATTAGAGGTATGGGGATGGATGCATGAATGAGCAAACAAATACTTAATTAGAGTGAATATGTTAGAATGCAGGTGTATACGAATAAGGGACAATATAAATGTATAGAAATATGCATAAGTAGATGGGCAATAGTATGAAGGAAGGATTATGATATTTGTATCACAATTTGACTATGTAGTCTTTGAGTCAAATATTTTATAAATAGTGGTTCACACAAACCCTTCTCATATGAGAATAAATGATCCACTTGATACTCATTACATGAAGAAAAGAGCCTAACTTTATACAAAATTACACCAATTGCTAATATGTAAATATATCAAATTACTCTCTCAAAATAAAGAGAAAACTAAATGAAAATTGAAATGAGTGAATGTTTCACCAATACAATGAACTTTGTTGTATAAAATCATTAAATTAATATAATTTCTTTCTGATGCAGGAGCATCCCTGGCAAAGCGCAATCTACATCCACAAAAAACAATTTGAGTTGGTTTTCATCCATTTAGTTTAGTTTCAGTTTATTGTTGCAATCTTTGATTGATTTTAGTGGAGATTGAATGACATTATGTATGCTTTGACAATGTCACGAATTACTTGACAATAGATTTCAACGAGATGGTTGAATGGTTCGCACAAAACATAACTTATTCAAAGGGAATACAATTAGTAATGGTGAAACTAATTTCAATGCCTTGGCAGCTTATGGATTCATTGGTAAATAAAATGCCAATACAAATCAAGAATTGTTTGACATAACATGAGAGGTCGAAAGTAATCAGCAAGACATGACTATTAGATACCTCCGGCTATTGGGCTGCACAAAAACAAGGAAGCAAAATATATATGTTATACAAATGATAGAGGAGGATATATATTTTCCATAATAAAATGAAATACAATGAAGTCAAGGAGTTCAATATTAAGAAATTAGTGAAATGGCAGATTGAAATTGAAGGGATGCCACTATTAATATTCAGATTTGGAGAAAGTTAAAAGACACGCCTCATATGGAAAATGATAGCAGATTGAAACAATAGGGAGGCTGAGGCATATAATGGGAGTGCTGGAAGATTTTGCGTAGAGGAGATTGGTGAGAAGGCAGCGACATAGAGAGAGTTGTGTGAGAGTAGAAGGAAGAGGGAAAAAACACATTATCAGAAGTTTGCAATTGAGGTTAATCAATCGACAGTGAGAAAAGAGGTAAAGTGTGGGAAAACCAAGAAAGATAAGGCCCACGCTAGGTAGAAGATGCCAATTTAAATTTAAATAAACAAATTGCACAAGGGTTGTGTATAGTGTACATTTCAATTTCAATTAAATAAAAAGGCTCATGTAAAAGACACCAGGCTGCGCAGGATTTGATAGAAGGTCGTGTGGAATGAGTTAGGGCTGCTTATGTGATGAAGATGATGGTTTAAATAATTTAAAATGCACAGTCTTAATGGGCCATACATAGCAGAGGAGAAGTTTAGGAAATTTAACTGCAGATAAAAGGGTGTTTGAAAGGTCGATAAAGGGTTTGGTTTTGATTAAGCTTGGTGTAGAGGAGAAAATACAGACAGAGATTGAAGTATTGTGTAGAGTCGTGGCATAGGGAAGAAGATAATTATGTATGCAACACAATTATAAATGTATATGCAATGAAGTGGTTATTTGGTGGAAGAGTCACGGGAAAAAGAATATGCAGCGTGGAGATGAAGGACAAAGCATCTGAGTATCAATGTACAAAGGAATATTTTGAAGAAGAGGGAATAGAGAAGGAGCAAATTGGATGTCCGAGAAAGATGAGCCAAGAAAGGCCAATTGATTATAATTCATAAATGAATCAATAAAATTGAAGTTTGTTTGCAATTGTTATTTTATTGAATGTTGGACTAAGGTGAGTCTTGCATATGAGTGTGATTTTATGTTTTGTGAATGGCTGATTGGTAGAGGGGAGTACTCTTTGCATCAATTGGTATCAGAGCAGATAGTCCTGAGAGTGGAGAGGATCCACTAGGACCCACGGGTGGAGTTGTATGAATAGATTGCTGATTGTGGGAGTTCGCACTAGAAAGTAGGTGTGAAGTAGTTATGGAGAGCTCGAGAGGATTGTTGCAGGTAGAGAATCCCTAAGCAATCGAGGGCTAAAAGCCATGAAGTGATGTGAGTTGATGTGAGATTACAATAGACAAGATGAGATGGGTCGTGAGGAGACATGTGCAAAATGTTTTTTGGGAGTAGTATTGGGAGAAAGTAGAAAATGAGAAGTTTGAGAAGATGGGACAGATGGTCCATGAGGAAGTGAGAAAAATTGAGGTGAGGATTGAGAAATTGGAAAAGAGTGTTGGGAAAAGTGTGAGGAAAGTGGTAAAGAGGAGCAAGAAGAAGAGTGAGGACAACATCTTGAGATGGATGGAGAAAGATGTGAGACCAACCCTTATCGAACAAGTTGCAGCGAAGACATGCCATGAGGAAGGCATAGAGAAAAATGAAGAAAATAATGAAGTGAGTAGCGAAGAGGTTGCAGTGAATGACGAAGGTGAAAAAGATTTGTTGGCGCAAATTTTGACAATTGAAAAAGAGTGGATGTTGAAATTTGTTGTTGCTACAAAAAAGGAAGAAAAAGATGTTGGGACATCAAAGAATCATGAGGTAAATTTTGATTATAAATTCAGTTTTGACAATTGTTTGCTTTTGTTGATGAGAGCAGAGGGGGTTGTCGAGCAAGATAAGGGCTTGTAGATGGAAAATTTTAGTTTCCTGAAATAGTAGAGGCAGATTGGTATGAGGATGCACATGTAGTTGTAGGTTGGTGGATGGGTAATCCATTTTTTGCAAGTTGAAATTGAAGAAGATATTGTAAGTGGGTTTCGGTGGATGGTTAGTGGAGGAATGGATTCTGTGAATGAGGAGAAGAGAATAGAGAGCATTTGGCAGAGGAGTTTGAGCTATGGTGGATATGAGTCCATGAGGGGAATAAGGAAGAGAATACAGTGTTGTCAGAGGAAAATGATGATTGTTCCAAAGAGGTGCTGGAAGAAGTGAAAAAAAAAGTTTTGGTACACTTGATACAATGATGGAGTTCACTGTAGATTGTTTACAATCTCGAAGGGTGATTCTATCACTCAACTCCACCACTGTGAGTCTATTCTCACAATCTTTCTACCTTGTGTGTTTAATGTAGGAGCACCCCAAGAGAAGAGCAATCTACATCCAAAAAAAAGTTTGATTTAATTTTCATCCATTTAGTTTGATTTTAGTTTATTGTTGCAATATTTTGACTAGTGATTAGTTTCAGCATTCAATTTATTTTGGTTGATTTTGGTGGATATCGAATGACATTATGTATGCTTTTTCAATGTTACAAATTACTTGACTATAGACTTCAACAAGATGGTTGAATGATTCGCACAAAACATAACTTATTCAAAGGGAATACAATTGGTAATAATAAAACTTATTTCAGTGCCTTGACAACCTATGGATTCATTGGTAAATAAAATGCCAATACAAATCGAAAAATGTTTGACATAACAAAGAGGTCGAAAGTAATCAACAAGACATGACTGTTGGATACCTCTAACTATTGGGCTGCACAAAAACAAGGAAGAAAATTATATATGTTATATAGATGATAGAGGAGGATATATATTTTTCATAATAAAATGAAATACAATGCAGTCAAGGAGTTCGATATTAAGAAATTAGTGAAATAAAAGATTGAAATTGAAGGGGCGCCACTATTAATATTCAGATTTGGAGAAAGTGAAAAGACATGCCTCATAAGGAAAATGATAGCAGATTGAAACAATAGGGAGGATGAGGCGTAGAAGGGGAGTGGTGGAAGAGGCTGCGCAGAGGAGATTGGTGAGGAGGCCGCGCCATAAAGAGAGTTGCGTGAGAGTAGAAGGAAGAGGGAATCTGCAGAAGTTTGCAATTGAGGTTAATCAATCGACAGTGAGAAAAGAGGTAAAGTGTAGGAAAACAAGGGAGATAAGGCCCGCGCCAGGTAGAAGATGCTAGTTTAAATTTAAATAAACAAATTGCACAGGGGCTGCGTATAGTGTAGATTCCAGTTTAAATTAAATAAAAAGGCTCAGGTGAAAGACAACAGGCTGCGCAGGATTTGATAGAAGGTCGTGTGGAATGAATTGGGGCTTCTTATGTGATGAAGACGATGATTTAAATCATTTAAAATGCAGAGAGTCTTAAGGGGCCGCGCATATCAGAGGAGAAGTTTAGGAAATTTAAATGCAGATAAAAGAGTGTTTGAAAGGTCGATAAAGGGTTTGGTTTTGATTAAGCTTGGCGTAGAGGATAAAATACAGACAGAGATTGAGTATTGTGTAGAGTCGTGGCATAGGGAAGAAGATAATTGTGTATGCAGTGAAGGAAGATAAATGTATATGCAGTGAAGTGGTTATTTGGTGGAAGAGTCACGGGAAAAAGAATATGCAGCGTGGAGATGAAGGACAGAGCATCTGAGTATTGATGTACAAAGACATATTGTGAAAAAGAGGGAATAGAGAAGGAGCAAATTGGATGTCCGAGAAAGATGGGGAAAGGCCAATTGATTATAATTCGTAAATGAATCAATAAAATTGAAGTTTTTTTTTTTTCAATTGTTATTTTATTGAATGTTGGATTAAAGCTGAGTCTTGCCTATGAGTGTGATTTATGTTTTGTGAATGGTCGATTGGCAAGGGGAGTACCCTCTGCATCACTTTCCCTAATAAAATTCTAAGTGATTCCTTGGAAAATTCTAAAGAGGAGTACGCTCTGTGGAAGTACATGTGGAGACTTCCGTTGTTTTCTCACACAGCAGAACTTTCGCGGATATTGTTCAACGAAAAAGAAAAGCAGAGACATGCGGGGTCTCATCCTCTACATGCATACATTCAACAACTACACAACTCCTAACAACTCCATTGGAAAAATTGCTTGGCTCTCCCCACATATTGCTATACAGAAGTTGATTTTTATAGAATTCCATTGCTGTTGAAGAGAGGTGATGTTGAGGGATGATGACTCCACCCTACAACTGACAAACCGACAGAAAGCGTTAAGAAACAGACGACGTTATTTTTCCAAATACAAAAAGTCGGTATGAGATTTTCGAGCACGTAGCTTCAAACAATTGAGACTTTAATGATGTGACTAGGCGCGGGATTTCAAACTATCATGCATTTTGAATTAGTATATCTATCTTTATATAATTTGAAAGATATATTCTTACAAATGTTAATTTGTATTAATCATCTAATTATTTACATTTTTTTTTTCCCTAGACTATAGGAATCAGTTGGGTATCCATCCCTGGTAAACTTTTTTCACATGATCGGTGGTGCTGGCGACACGCCCTCCGGTACCATGGGGATGGTGGGGAGACTAGACCTCGTGACCTCTTGCTTGCAACAGGATACTTTAGCCAATCGAAGTGGCTCATCACCCAAATCCAATTATTTACATTAATCATATAATAAGATTTATGATTAATCATATAATAATATTAACATAGTAATGAATTTGATTTTGGAAAAGACAAACTTATGATGTCCCCTTCTAATAGCCTATGTGTGCCCAATCCTTATTTTCTCCAATAATCAGGTGCAACAATGAAGAACGGAAGTGACGATCTCCTGTAATTAAAAAATGCTAAGTAAATTTGACTTTGCTTGGCATAGAAAACTCAACTCCGAAAACGTCGTTTAACACGGTTGTGGAAACCAAAGATGCCTCCAGAATCTCCAATGCCTAGAAAATTGTTAGCACTTTAACCAAATTTCATGCAAAATAATAAAGATAAAACTATTTTGAGAACACAAGAATGTTCTAGCATGGCACTTAATTCGCCACAGTACACAAAAATGAAGGTAAGAATATTAGAGTATTGATAACCAAATTTGGGAAGAGTTTATTTTTTTGAAAATCAGCAGCAAAAACCCAAGCTTTGTTACCCTTAACCTTTGTGTAAGGGATTATTTTGTGAATTTATGATATAAGTAGCAAAGATAAGGATTATGTTTTGTATCGAATAGTATATATGGCATAATGTCATTGTTTAGTGGGATGGCCAAGTTGGAGTGAGGCGAAGGTAACTCAAAAGCTTGTGTGGAAGATACCCAATCTTAATCACAAAAGTGTAGTTGGAGTATTCTTTCAATAGTGGATGCAATATGATGGAATTTATAGGAGTGGAAGACTATTTAAAAATTAAAGATAAATTACTCTATGTAGGTTTGAAAATATATGCAACTAAATTTTGCATTCACCCTATTCCAAAACTCCCATTTCGCACAAGTTGGGAGGATGGTTGTAAAGGTTGTAGATTTTGGGAGGCATTTTGTCAAACAAATAATGTGCCTTGTCTATGTTTCCACATTTTGCATACATATCTACGAGTGCAATTGTAGCTAGAACATCTAGCAAAATTCGTCCATCGTTTATGCTGTGATGGATGTCCATACTTCATTCCAAAGCTCCCACTTCCACATAGGCTATGAGTTTGCTGGAAAATATTGCAGAATCTGGACACATTCTTTGCATTTCTGGCAATCATGGCATTCGATGAGACCACATTTCTTTCAGCCATCCTGCCAAACAATTCGTGTACCTGGTCTATTCTTCCACATTTTGCATACATCTCTATCAGAGCATTTCCAACTCTGATATCTGACTAAAATAGCACTTCCATTATGCTTTGATGGATATCCATACCCTATTCCAAAGCTCCCATTTTGGATAAATTTCATGAGGTAAATTTTAAAAGTTTGATTTCAAAAGCACGAAAAGCATATGAACCGGCTTTGAAATCATTGGTTTAAGGGTGCACATACTTGATGGTGACAAAACATCGGCTCCTGCTCTTTCAAGCACCAAGCTCTATGGTCTTGCTTTCTTGGTTTCTATGACAACATTTACGAAAGAGGTGCTGTAAAAAGGACTTAACTATTTGGGTAACCCTCTGACCTTTCATATTATGCATGCTTATCCTCTATTTATTTGCCTTACATTTTGATGTACATATCAAAAATGTTGTTGTAGTGGAACACCTTTCAACGTAATAAATGTTTGTTGACTGTTACAAAATTTTAATGTTTTTTTAGATTATCTTTTATTTATATAATTATTTTTAATAATTATGCAATATATATTTTTTGATTCGTAATAATTATGAAATATTATTAATTAGTATACATATAGATTCAATATATTTATTTATAAGATGTGTTTATATTAAATTTGTTATTCAAATAAGCTAGAAATGTTTTATTTTTATATAAATATTAAATATTAATATTTATTTAAACTACTACAAATACATTAATATATAAGTAATTTGATGAAAAGAAATAAATTATTTTACTAAAGAATTTATTTTATTGTATTCACTACATAAATGTAGCATGGACAAATAAATTTTAATTTTGTTAAGAATTAATTTATTGTATTACATTGTTTACTTTAGTTTTCCTTTTCAAAAGTTTTTAATCATTTTATTCTTAACTCTTTTGTTTTATTTTTACTTTGAAAAATGTAGTAAATATTATGTATAAATAAATTGTATTTTATTTAGTTAAGAGTAATTTTATGATATTTCAAAAATTTTATTTTATTTAATAGCTTTAATTTTTAAAAATATATGTGGTTATGTTTTTGTTTTTATGTACATGGTCACATAGTATAATTAAATACTTAGAATTTATTTAAGTTTTCAAATTTAATGGATGACAGGGGTGGTGGGCCTAGCTCGATTGGCTAAAGCATCCTGTTGCAGGTAAGAGGTTACAAGGTCTAGTCTCCCTACCGTCCCCGTGGTACCAAAGGGCGTGTCGTGCCAGTGTCACCGGTCACATGAACAAAAGTTTACTAGGTGCACTACAGTTTATAGGGGGATAGATACCCAACTGATTCCTGCAGTCTAAAAAAACATTAATGTATGACAATTATACTAAATATAATTAATATTGAGTAAGTGAAATACTATTTGTATTAAAGTAGAATTATATATAGTATATATAGATAATGTGTTTCTCTATAAAAAGGCTAAGCCAAATTAAATCTTGATAGTTACTTTAAAACAAACCTAAGTTTAGCAAGAGGAGGTTTTGTGTTTTAAGAGATTCTAAAGAATTTTTGGGTTATGGAGGTTCCCTATTCTTTCAAATTGGAATAACAATAAGGGAAAGTGAGAAGTGTTGATTGCTAGCTTGGCAACAACAATATTATGCAAAAGTAGAAAAATAAATAGTTAAAGGAGACTTGATGGTAGTGATCAATCCCATCAATAAAGGGAGTAGTATGAATTGGATTCCACTAAATAGATATGTAGAAGATATTTCCAACTTAAAGGAGAAATTTTTATCAATCAACTTTCAACATTGCAAGAGACACCTAAATTTAGTAGCAAACTATCTTATAAATGAAGTCATAGTTCAAGAGATAATAATGACTACATATAGCCACCTCTAAAGTGCTTGAAAGGATATAGAGAAACTAATCATTATCTTTGTGGCATCTATGTATTCATGGTTGAGTAGTGTACTTGATGTCTCTCATGCAGTGTCTTGGATATCTTATCATGATCTATAGTATTTGGAGATTCATTGATTCTAGCATACACCATCAGTTCATCTTCAATAGAGTTTATAGCTTCTACATGCTTTAGGATTTCTTTATCTTCATGTTTCTATATTAATGGGACATCTTTGGAGGGTTTCTTTATCCTTCTCTTTCTCTCTTTTGGATATAAGTTTTTTTCCCACTATATTTTCTTCTTTTCTCTTTTTATGAGAGACTTCTATTTTATAAATAAGTACCTCATTAGGCCTTGTTGTTGAGACTCATATTCTTAAAATGTTTATCTTTCTCCCTAACTAGTGTTACTGTGAATTTTTTTATTACCAAACTAGTTATACTATATCCTTTTTAGGAGAGTCCTATTCACACTTATCTTAAGCTCACTTGGGAGACATATCACTTTTTATCTCACCTCATGTGGACTCACTAAATATCCTTACACTTGTCCATATAGTTCCATGTGTTTTTCACTCTTAGAGGGGTAGTCATAGTTTCACTCCTACCTTCTCACCTTCTCATCCTTGTGCATTTATATGCAAGGTTCTTTTTTAAATTTTATAAGTTGTTGCACATGGTAATTTCTTCATTTTTGCATATTGTTCATTTGTGAAAGTGTTTTTGATATTTCAAGTGATCTTAATTACTCCAGTAAGAAATTTATTTGTTAGCTTGTATGTGTTACATTATCATGGGATATTGGAGGTGGAAAATAATTTCATGATTCTAATATTTTGTAGTATCACAAAGTACATGGCTTGTCATTGTTGTTGTGAAGCATGACATGGAATAAATTCCCCTCATTGGCAAGGTCTCACTAGAGGATTGGATTCAAGTGTAGCTTACTAGGTAGAAGAAGTGTGAGAGCATTGATGTATTATCTATGATGATTTAGGTCTAAGAGGGTATTGGTATGGGTGTGATACAAGCTAATGTTGTTTGTTTAGTTTGGTGCATGTTCTAGCTATCTAGTAGCATTCTACTATGTGTATATAGATTGTATGGGTGAATTTTCCAATGTTACATTTTATTTTGTGTTGATGGAACATTTTATTTGTATGGGTTTTTCTTGATAGTGTAAGATGTTATATTTTTATATTCACATGCAATGATAATTCAAGGGTTGGAACCACAATAAAACCACCACTATATGATCTAAGACAATGCACATTATATATTATATTAAAAAATAACATACAAAAATATGTTACAATGAATGAAAACATGTCATAGACTATCAATTTCTTGTGGTTGTGAGTATTTTGGATTTTCCACTTAATTCCTTCAATTATGTACCTTAAATAAAAAACTAAACTAGTAACAAATAACAATAGAATTCAATGTTAATCAAGGAAATGGAATATGTAACTATTTTATACTTATATTTGCATCCTAGGTAGTTTTTGTATTTCACTAGGTTATATGTGAAAGCTAAATAATAATAGAAAGAGAAATAAATTTAAGAATATAAATGAAATAAGCATACCTAGAGATTAATACATTAGTTAAAGGGTTTGTGACCTATAAGTATTGGCTCATTTCCAAGCATATGTGAATATATATATATTTCTAAGAATGACATATTACTAATCAAAATAGGACATCAAAATAAATGAACCCAACTAAATAGAGCCCCTAATATTATGCATGTTAACATATCCCTTAATATTAGGCATTACAATACTCAATAAAATGCATCCAAAAATATGGGGTTTGACTTTCACAACAATCTCCCTTGGATGCCAACACCAAATACTCATGCGACTACTCTCAAGCCTTAAAGAAATGTAAGATATACAAACTTCATGTCACATAAGGCCTTGGTGAAAATATTAGTTATTTGGTCCTTTGAATTGCAATATAAAATATGGGTCATTGATACTCAATGAGTTGTTTTGTTGTTATGGTGATAGACCTTAATATGCTTCATTTGGGGGGGATCCCACAAAGCTGGTTTACAATTTCTGGGAGATTCTGATTTTTGCTGAAATCACATATTTTTAGAAAATATAATGATTTAAGCCTTAAAAAGTTCCATTTAAAGCTTTCCAATTGAAGAGGGTTTGATCAAACTACCTTAGATCAAACCCCCTTGGATAGAACCCCCTAGTTTTAAACCATACCTATAACAGAGTCTCCTTTAGACCTATCAAAATGCTGATAAAAAAACCACTTTTGATTTACCTTTTGGGACCGTATCAAATGAATTCATTTAAAATTTATTTTTTGTAAGTATGTAGTCCTTATTATAAGCTTCCCAAAAAGTATAATTTTAAATAAATTTAATTTTATAATTATATTTATTTTTATTTCTTGTGAATGTAGGTTTTTCACTTTGAAATCAAGCTCTTTGTTTTGCACATGTGGAAAAATAAAAGATTATCAATTTTTTTTGAAAAATATGAGTGCACCAGATATTGAAGTCCTTGATCCAAAAAAAAAGAAAAAAAAGAATTTCAATACATACAAAAAAGTTTATGCACTATACAGTTCACCTATTTTTGAATTGTAATTGGTTTTTCAAAACTTGATTAAGGAAAAAATATTTAATAAAACACTATGAAACCAATTGGAAGCACTAGATATTGTAGTTACAAATCTAAATTAAAAAAAAATAGAATTTTATCCTTTATGGAAAAAAAGTTATGTGCTATACGGTGAGTGTCACTCCTTAAAAATGGTGTTTACTAAAAAAAAACTAGTTTTTGAAGGAGATGGAAAAATAAGTGCAATTTGATTCCAAAATTTTTGAAAAAATATATTTAGAATCTATAGAAAAAATGTCACAAATCATTAGTTTGTATCATCTTCAAATTCCTCACTGTTTAGCCTCTATAGGTGCCCGAAAGTGAAGATTTATTTAGAAAAAAACAATTTAGTGTCCAGTTTGGCCAAAAATTGTAAACCAGTATTGTGGGATCACCCTTGGGCATGAAACATTAGATTATTGAAAAGTAGTAAACAAGGATTTGTTTGATGCTGTTAGAGTATTAAAAGAATATGTTGCAACCAAGTAATTTATCTAGCTTTCCCATTTATTGAACCATTGATATTCATTCTTTGTAGTCAATAAGGAAATATTATACTAATTCTTACTATAAGATGGAACTAGGTTGAAACCAAGACACAAACATCTCTTGTGGTTGATTTTTAATCATTTGGACAACTTGTCTAAGATGAATTATAATATCTTGCAAGTTTCTTGAGTTTCTAAGAGAGGAATAATAAACACCCATAATCAAAGTCCCTTATACATATCCCAATATTATTTTTATTGCCATCAAATATGGAACCTTAAGAGAACTCAAAAACCTTAGCTACGACAATAGAGATATATAGTCAAATGTGTTTCAAATACACAAGGATTCCAACAAGTTTTTTGTATAAGGTAGGATTAACATCACTACCTTCGATATCATTGATCAACTTCAACCATAAAGTACGTGGAGTTAAAAGACTATTATAGGATGATATTTTAAAATTGTTGAAAAAGTATGTAATGTACTTGGTTTAGGAGTGACATATATACAATATGACATTTTAAACTTATTGAAAAGGTATGTAACATACTTGGTTTGGGAGAGATATAAATTCCATGGTTGAGTGCAATATCATGAAGGGAAAAAAACCCTAAGTAAAAATAGAAATACAAAAAAATAGACTTAAATGACTTATGTAACAAAATGAAGAGGCGTTTATAAAATGTTAAAAAAGGTAGTAATAAATTTATAAGAAAATAAATTTAGTCTACGAAATGTTTTTTTTGAATAATTTGAAATTAATTCAGTAAAAGTTAGATATTTCAAACTAATAAAAATTTTGAATTAAAAGAAATAGGTGTCATTCTAGCCAATTTTTTTATACTACAGGAATTGGCTTATGTCCCTATAACCTGCAGTGCATTGAGAATTTTTTTAATGTGATCAGAAATGCTAGCAAGACATGCCCTTTGGTACCATATGGATGGGTGGATTGGAACTTGTGACCACTTTCCTATAATAGGATGCTTTTAGCCAATCAATCAAGGACCTCGCCCATCATTCTAGCCAACCTAAGTTGACACACAAAATAATATTTTTCATCAAACCTTGTATATAAATAAAAAACACATGGGTGAATGTGACATACTTTTTGTAAATTATTTTGTAAAAATAAAATATTAATTTTTAATGCAACTTAAAAAAAGGTTCTAGCTGGCCTAACTTGACCAATAAATATGAAATTCAAAACTTAAATACTTTTTTAATACCATTGAACCCTAAATCATCAAATAATTTTATACTTGAAAAATGATAATGGTTTGAAAGTTATGAGTGTATATATACCAATAATTTATACATGCTCCATGCAAAACATAAATAATAATTAACTATTGAAGTTGTAAAGAGGAATAAATCACAATTTTAGAATCTTGAGAGTTTCCTCTATAAATTATTCTCATTTTATTAATTTAGGTTATAAATGTTTATTTGCTCCAAGGATGAATTCATGGCTCAAACTTTTAAGATAAGACAAAATGCATGATTTTTGCAAGTTTTGATAAGTTTTGGGACTCCCAATTACTTAAATCCAAGGTAACCTCAAGGCATTTTTTTGGAGGTAACCTAAGTTATAAGCTAAAAATATTAATATGTTATTCAAACAAATTTAAATATAAATCCAAATTATTTAAATCCAAATGATAGCACTTTTCTAGCTAATATTTCCTTTTGATTACAATTGTTTGACCCATAATGGTCTCATATTCACCCTCATTTTCTTTGTGCCACATCTAGATACAAGAAAATGGAGTAGAACACCAAGATCTATAATATCAAGCCTATCTTTTAAACTCAATTTTATGTCACTAATTTTATCCATCCTAACTCTTATGATGATAAGATCATGAAAAAAAAGCACAATAATAATTGTGCTGCCTTCATCAATTTTGTTCACATATTAATTTGGATCACAAGTCCAATAATATGGAAGTATCAAGCTTTAAAATACTTATCAACCTTAACATACCAAGCCCTTGGAACTTGCTTCAAGCCTAATGGATACTTCCTTCATCTACAAACTAAGTGTTATTGTCTTGAATTCTTGAATCCCTAGGGTTGAAATTTATATTGATCTACTAATCAATTTCTCCATTCAAATAAATAATTACTAACATTTATTTGGTGAAAAGGCAACTTAAATGAGTTGCCAATGCTATAATAGTCTCGACAATACTAATCTTTGCTACTCAATCCCTTCATTGTGTGAGTACCCTTTGACTACTATATTTTTTATGTTACCATTCTAGACTTGAATTGTCTTATACACCTACTTATTATTAATGCATTCTTTCTTTTGAGTAACTCAATTCTAATTCCCAATTTTTATTCTATCTTAGGGAGCCATATTCATTTTGTATAGCCTATTCCCATTCATGTTTTCCCTTAGCTTCGTCATAGGTTTGAGGTTATTAGTTATCATTAATGTGGTCATTGGGGCACAATTAACTTATTCATCCTCCTTTGATAGATTTTCAAAGACTCTAATTCTTCCTAGGAAGACTGCATTTGAAATTGGCTTTGAAATTTCAATAGTTTCAAAGATACTATATGATACATAATTGTTTATGGTCATTTGTGGGATAATATTTGTAGAGAATTTATCAATATTGTCAAAATCATCATTAAAATTAACATCCCTATTTGTGAACATACTCTCCATATCAGGATCATACAATTTGTGTCCTTTCTTCTAATAATTATAGAGAATGAAAATGCACTTTGAACTTTTCTTATCAAATTTATTTTCTCAAACCTCATCAATTATGTAAGAAGATTATTCACATCCAAATACTCTCACATACTTAATTTGGTTTATTACTTTTCCTTGCTTCCACTAGAGTGATATTTTGTAAACAAGTTGTAGGAAATATATTCCAAACATGAGATATTTTATAACTACCCTGACCTAAAGAAATAAAAGGATATCCTTGATTTGTAGCATACATCATGCCATCTCCACTAAGATCTTATTCTTCCTTTCAACAACACCATGATATATATATATATATATATATATATATATATATATATATATATATATATATATATATATATATATATATAAGCTTTTTGTTTCTTAATTCCATCACAAAATTCTTTAAATTTATTGTGTATATATTCTTCACCATTGTAAATGTTTTAACCCTCTTTATCTTATTCCTATTCTCACTTTTCACAACAAAAAAAAATTCTATCCTTTTCCTTAAGAAAATAGATCCAAACCTTCCTTGAAAAATCATAAATAAATGTGAGTAGACCCAGAACTCTCAAACAATTTCAAATGAAAAGCTTTACAATTACATGTAAGAACAAAAACGTTCTCAAATGAGTGCCGCCAAATTAGTCACGTATATGTGGAACTATGTTTGTGCATATTAACTTTTTTTGCTAGCACTGTATGAGAGGGGAAAATTAGGACTAAAATCACCGTGCAATGAGTTTTGTTGTAAAAAATCATTAAAATAATATAATTTATTTCCCTAATAAAATTCTGAGTAATTCCTTAAAAGTATCTGAGAGGAATACGATCTATGGAAGTATATATGGAGACTTCCGTTGTTTTCGCAGACAAGAAGAACTTTCGTGGATATTGTTCAACGAAAAGAAAGCAAAGACATGTGGGGCCTGGGCTTAGGGCTACGATCATCCTCTACATTTTATGTAGCATACATTCAGCAATTAGACAAGACATCCAAACCCCAAAAATTCCATTGGAAAAATTATTAGGAATGAAGATAATAGAAGCAATGAAATGTGACAATAACTTGACAATATGGATCTATGGAGGTAGAAGCATGCTGTATGAGGTGGAAGGCATGTGGAATATAAGAAAAGATAGCAATCACTGTGTGTCTGGCACTGTCAGCGTGATGTGGTGGCTAGAGAATAAATAACAGTGTTTTTAGGCAAGTGAGTCTAAAAGAGCCTTAGAATGTAAGCAAAATGGGTAGATATGGTCGCAATGGGAATAATGAGTCCCATCTGGGGTCTGTAGTAATGTCAAATTCTGTTGGACAAAACGTATTGTACTAGCCAAGAGGTCTAATCAGAGTTTGGTGAAACAGATATTGGGATTGAATAAACTTTAGAAATATCAATCTGAATAGCTATATGAACGAGTTCGACCACGTTCGTCTGTCTCTAGAAATCAGTGTTGTGTGTTAAAACTGTTTTGGCTTGTTCCATGTCTTCTCTCTGCAACTTTTCTTTTAAAAAAATTTGGTATTCATTATTGTATGTATTAATGAAAGTGTTGGAGTTGGTAGTGGTAGTTACAAAGGTATAGTTAATAAATCTCTTAGATTGGACATGGGAATTGAGTAGTGGAGTATCTTGAGTGTTGTTCGTGGGTTCTATTTGAGTTGGCTGATGATTTTAGATGCCTACCTTAAGATATAATCCATTGTGGACTTACAAGTCAACAATGTTGTTTATTATGAATATGAATGTTATTTTTCTTTTCATGGCTCATTGGGAGTTTTATTTATTATTCTTAGAAGAACCTCTTCATTTTGAACATGAAAGCTTTTGCATTTTATCATGGTTTGATGGTACATTATTTGTAGAAACCATTTGTATTATTCCTCTTCCATTTGTGTTATTTGTAGAAATGTGCATAAGTAGATGGACAATAGTATGAAGGAAGGATTACGATATTTCTATCACAATTCGACTATGTAGTCTTTCAGTCAAATATTTTATAAATAGTGGTTCACACAAACCCATCTCATATGAGAATAAATGATCCACTTGACACTCATTGCATGAAGAAAAGAACTTAACTTTATATAAAATTACACCAATTGCTAATATGTAAATATAGTGTATTAAGATTTCTAGATTGGAACTGTGTGATCATCACGATGCAATGAAGATAGAAGAAAAAAATAGATGTTAAAAAATTTCACAGTTTCAATCCAGAAATCTTAATAAACTATTATCATGAACTGTGGAAACTTCATGTAAAGAAAAACTAAATAAAAATTGAAATGAGTGTAAGTTTCACCGCTACAATGAGCTTTCGTTGTACAAAATGATTAAAAAGAATATAATTTCTATCCCTAATAAAATTCTAAGTGATTCCTTGGAAAATTCTAAAGAGTAGTACGCTCTGTGGAAGTACATGTGGGGACTTCCGTTGTTTTCTCACACATCATAAGTTTCTTGGATATTGTTCAAGGAAAAAGAAAAGCAGAGACATGTGGGGTCTCATCCTTTACATTCAACAACTAGACAACTCCTAACAACTCCATGGGAAAAATTGCTTCCCTCCCCACATAATACAGAGGCTGATTTTTATAGAATTCCATTGCCGTTGAAGAGAGGTGATGTTGAGTGACGATCACTCCACCCTACATATGACAAACCGACAGAAAGCGTTAAGAAGAAGCAGACATTATTATTTTTCCAAATACGAAAAGTTGGTATGAGATTTTCCACCAGGTAGCGTTTTCTTAATATATTAAATTATATATTTACTTATTCGTACAGGAATTTCAAACAGTTGTCACTTTAATGATGTGACGGAATTGTCTATGTAGCCCTCAAAACGGTCATTTGATCGTATTTTATTAATTAATTAAAAATAAAGTGACGATGTATTCTTTGTTTTTAATTAATTAATAAATGCGGTCAAATGATTGTTTTGAGAGCTGTATAGACATTGCCTGATGTGACTAGGGGTGGGATTTCAAACTATTGTGTGTTTTAAATAAATGTTTGTTGACTGTTGTAAAATTTTAATGTTTTTTAGTTTATCTTTTATTTATATAATTTTTTTAATAATTATGAAATATTATTAATTAATGTGTTTATTTTAAATATATTTATTTAAAAGAGGTGTTTATATTAAATTTGTAATTCAAATAAGATAAAAAATATTTAAGGATTTTATTTTATATGAATATTAAATATTAATATTTATTTAAATTACTACAATTATATAAATAGATAAGTAATTTGATGAAAAAGAAATAAATTATTTTATTTAAGAATTATTTTATTTTATTTATTATATAAATGTAGCGTGGACACATAAATTTTAGTTTTGTCAAGAATTAATGTATTGTGTTACGTTGTTTATTTTAGTTTTTCTTTTCAAAAAATTGTATTTATTTTGTTCTTAATTCTTTTGCTTTATTAAATTACTTTGAAAAATGTAGTAAATATTATGTATAAGTATATTATATTTTATTTATTTACGAATAATTTTATGATATTTAATAACTTTAATTTTTAAAAAATAAATATGACTATGTTTTGGTTTTTATACATTACATGCTCGCATAGCATAATTAAATAATAATTTATTTAAGTTTTCAAATTTAATGGATGACAACTATACTAAATACAATTAATATTGAGTAAGTGAAATACTATTTATATTAAAGTAGAATTATACATAGTATATATAGAACAATGCGTTTCTCTACAAAAAGGCTAAGCAAAATTAAATCTTGATAGTTACTTAAACAAACCTAAGTTTAGCAAGAGGAGGTGTAGTGTTAAGAGATTCTAAAGGATTTTTGGGTTATGGAGGTTCCCTATTCTTTGAAATTAGAATAACAATAAGGGAAAGTGAGAACTGTTGCTTGCTAGCTTGGCAACAACAATATTATGTAAAAATAGAAAAATCAATAGTTAAAGGAGATTTGATGATAGTGATCAATCCCATCAATAAACAAAGTAGTATGAATTGGATCCTAAATAGATATGTAGAAGATGTTTCCAAATTAAAGGAGAATTTTTTATCAATCAACTTTCAACATTGCAAGAGACTTAAATTTAGTACCAAACAATCTTGTATATGACGGTATAGTTCAAGAGCTAATAATGACTACATATAGTCACCTCTAAAGCACTTGAGAGGATTTAGAGAAAAAATTAGGTTTTCGTCCTCTACGAGCTAGTTAAGCAAGATCTTGTTGGTTAGCTCCAATTAGTTCTTTCTAATGTTTATAGATGTGTTACAAGAAAATTATAGCCCATCTCAAAGTGCATTTTAATTAAATATCATGTTCTTGAAGAGAGGTGTGTGCATAAATTATATGAAGAAGGAGGTAAATTACATACATTGTGTAATTATTATGGATTAGTTGGGATAAGGGTGCAAAATCCATTGATGAGGGTATGACAAGTGGTGTAACTACTATGGTTATTTATCATGCATGGTAAGGTGATTTTTCCAAATGAGATGTGTGTTTTAGATGTAGAGTTGGTTACATAAGAAAATATCTAGTGGGTATTCTCTTGATTAGTTTGAATCTTGGTATGGTATATCCTAGTAGCACATAAGATGGCTAGTAAACATAGATCAAAGAGGAAGGAGTTTAAGGCATGTAAAAATGTTTTTAATAGGAATTTAAGATAATATTTTACTATGAATCAAAAGTTGTTTTAGGTTTTGTTAAAGGAGTGCTTGGTGAAACGGGGATGAAAAAAAGCAACAAACCTAATGTGACAATATGAGGTGACTTCATCACTAATATAGAAAATTTTATTAAAGATGTAGAATTAAGGCTATGACTATTAAAATTGTTCCTCTTAGACCAATTTGGGGGAGATGGTAATAGCTAAGGTAGAAGAAATACTTGAGGATTGCTGAAGAACAAGTATGAATTCAATGTGGAAGGAGAAACTTTAATATCCTCATCAATGTTAAAAGATTTTAGGTGGGAGGAGTATGAAGATTTTATCAAGAGGTTAGGGTGCTCCAAGCATATTGTAGTTATTTCATTATGATGTTTTCATGATGTCATCCTTTTCTTCCCTAGCATAGACCCCTCACTATTGGCTAGTTTATTTTTTTTCTAAACTTCAAGAGCCTCATTCTCAATCATGTACAAACACCTTTTTGGGTATTTTTGATTCAAGGTATTTTTTTATGTTCTATCCAATGATGTGATTTTTTTATTACTAAACTAGTTATATTGTATCCTATTGAGGAGAGTCATGTTCACAATAATCTTAAGCTCACTTGGGAGACATCTCAGTTTTTATCTCACATCACGTGTGGACTCACCAAATGTCCCTACACTTGTCCATATAGTTATACATGTGATTTAATCTTAGAGGGGTTGTCAAAGTTCCATTCCTACCTTCTCACCTTCCCATCCTTGAATTTATATGCAAGGTTCTTTTGTACATTTTACAAGTTGTTGCATGTGGTAATTTTATTCATTTTTGCATATTGTTCATTTGTGAAATTGTTTTTGATATTTCAAATGATCTTGGTTGCTCCAATAAGAAAGGTACTTTTTAGCTTGTATGTATTAAATTATCATGGGAGATTGGAGGTGGACAATAATTTCATGATTCTAATATTTTGTAGTGGTACAATGCACATGTCTTGTCATGTTGTTCTAAAGTTTGGCATGTAATTTATTTCCCCTCATTGGCAGGGTCTCACTATATTAGAATAGATTCAAGTGTAGCTAAATAGGTAGAATAAGTGCATATAGAAGTGATCTCTTGAGAGCATTGAGGTATTTTCTATGATGGTTTAGGTCTTGGTATGGGTGTGATACAACCTAGTGTTGGTTATTTAGTTTGGTGTGTTCTTGCTATCTAGAAATATTTTAATACATGTATATTGTATGGGTGAATTTTTTAGCTTTGTTCTATTTTGGGTTGATAGAACCATTTTTTTTTGCATGGGTTTTTCTAGATAGTGTAAGGTGTAATGGTTTTTCATGGGTTGGAGCCACAATGTAACCACCACTATATGATCTAATAAACTGCACATTATATATTATATAAAAAATTAACCTACAAAAATATGTTACAATGAATGGAAACATGCCATAGACTATCATTTTTTTGTGGTTGCAAGTATTTTGCATTTCCCACTTAGTTCCTTCAATTATGACTTAAGTAAAAACCTAGTTAACCTAGTAACCAATAATAATAGCATTCAATGCTAATCAATACAATGAAATATGTAACTATTGTAGACTTATATTTGGATCCTAGGTAGTTTTCATATTTTACTAGAGCATATGTGAAAGCTAAATAATAATAGGAAGTAAATTTAAGAAGATAAATAAAAATAAACATACCTAGAGATGAATATATTATTCAAAGGGCTTGTGACCTAGAAGTATTGGATAATTTCCAAGCATATGTGAGAATATATATATTTCCAAGAATGAAATATTACTAATTAAAGTAGGACATCAAAATCAATGACCACCAACAAACTAGAGCCCCTAATATTATGCATGTTAACATCTCCCTTAATGTTAGGCATTAATAAAATGCATTAAAAAATATGAGGTTTGACATTCAAAACTTGATATCCCTTGGATGTTGACACCAAATACTCATGTGACTACTCTCAAGCCTTAAAGAAATTTAAGATATAAAAATACATGTTGCATAAGGTTTTGGTGAAAATATTAGTTATTTAGTCCTTTATATTGCAATACGAAAGATGGATCACTTGACACTCAATGAGTTGTTTGTTGTTATGGTGATAGACCTCAAAATGCTTCATTTTGGCATGGAACATTAGATTCTTGGAAAGTTGAATGATACTTTGATTCTTATAATAGAGTAAACAAGGATTTGTTTGATCTTGTTGGAGTATTAGAAATATAGATTGTAACCAAGTGATTTATTTAGCTTTCCAATTTATTGAACCATTGCATATTCATCCTTTGTAGTCATTAAGGAAATATTAGACTGCTTCATATTATGAGATGGAACTAGGTCTAAACTAAGACACAAACATATCTTGTGGTCAATTTTCTATCATTTGGAAAACTTGTCTACTATGAATTAGGATATCAAGTGCAAGTTTCTTGAGTGTCTAAGAGAGAAGTAATAAACATCCATAACCAAAGTCCCTTATATATATCCCAATATTATTTTCATTTCCATCCAATGTTGAATCTTAAGAGAACTCAAAAACCTCACCTACTACAATAGATATATCTAGTCGAACATATTTCAAATACAAAAGGATTCCAACAAGTTTCTTGTATAAGGTAGGATCAACATCACTACCATCAATATCATTGATCAAATTCAATCATAAAGTACATGGAGTAGAAACACTCTTATAATATGACATTTTAAACTTGTTGAAAAGGTATGTAACATTCTTTGTTTGGGAGAGATATATACAATACATGACATTTTAAACTTGTTGAAAAAGTATGTAACATACTTGGTTTGGGAGAGATATAACTTCCATAGGTGAGTGTAATTTCATGAAGGGAAAAATAACACCCTTAAGTAAAAATAGAAATGCAAAAAAATAGACTTAAATGGCTACATGTAACAAAATGAAGACATGTTCATAAAATCTTAAAAAAGGTAGTAATTAAATTTATAGGAAAATAGATTTAGTCTATGGAGTACTAGTTTTTTTGAGTAATTTAAAATTAATTTGGTAAAGGTTATATATTTCAAACTACTAAAATTTTTGAAGTAACAAAAATAAGTGTTATTCTAGCCAACTTTTTTCTTATACTACATGAGTTGGCTTATGCTTCTATAGCTTGCAGTGCATTGAGAAAAAAAGTTAACATGTTTGACGATGCTAGAAAGATATGCCCTTCGATACCATGGAGATGGGGGTATTGGACCTTGTGACCACTTGTTTGCAATATGATGCTTTCAACCAATCAATTCAAGGCCCCCACCCGCCATTCTAGCCAACCTAATTTGAAGCAAAAAAAATATTTTTCATCAAACCTTGTATATAAGTAAAGGACACATAGGTGCATGTGACATATTTTTGTAAAAAAATTATTAATTTTAACGTAACTTAAAAGAAAAGTTCTAACTGACCTAACTTAGTAAAAAATATGAAATTCAAAACTTAAATATTTTTTTAATAACCATTGAACCATAAAGCATGAGATAATTTTTATTTTCAAAAATGATAAATGGTTTGAAAGTTATGAGTGTATATATACAAAAAAAACTTATACATGCTCTATGCAAAAAAAATATTAATTAAGAATTAAATTGTAATGAGGAATAAATCACATTTTTAAAATCTTGAGAGTTTCCTCTATAAATTATTTTCACTTCATTAATTTAATTTAGGTTATAAAGGTTTATTAACTCTAAGGATGAAGTTGTCAAAAATTTTAAGATATGACAAAATGCATGATTTTGCATGTTTTGATAGGTTTTGGGACTCCCAATTATTATTCATACAAATATAAATATAAATCCAAATGATAGCACTTTTCTAGCTAATTTTTTTTGTCATTGGCATTGTTTGGCCCATAATGATCTCACATTGCTATACCTAGATGCAAGAAAATGGAGTAGAAAAACAAGAACTATCATCTCAAACCTATCTTTTAAACTCAATTTTATGTTAGTAATTTTATCCATCCTAACTCTTATGATGATAAGATTGTGAACAAAAATCCCAATAATAATTGTGCCACCTTCATCAATTTTGTTTGCATACTAGTTTGGATCACAAGGAATAATATGGAAGTATCGATCTTTAAAATACTCATCAATCTTAACATACCAAGCCCTCGGAACTTGCTTCAAGCCTCAACGATACTTCCTTCATCTACAAACTAAGTGTTCTTTTCTTGAATTCTTAAATCCCTAGGTTTGATTCATATTGATCTAGTAATCAATTTCTTCATCCAAAAAAAAAATTATTGACATTCATTTGGTGAAGGGGCAACTTGAAATGAGTTTCCAATGCTATAATAGTCCCGACAATACTAATCTTTGTCATTCAGTCCCTTCATTGTGTGAGTACCCTTTGACTACTATATTTTTTATTCTTCCATTAAACTTGAACTTAGTCTTATACACCTACTTATTATTATGGATTAGATTTATTTTGAGTAACTCAATTCTAATTGCCAATTTTTCATTCTTTCTCAAGGAACCATATTCATTTTGTATAGACTATTCTCATTCACGTTTCCCCTTAGCTTCATCATAGGTTTGAGGATCATTAATTATCATTAATGTGGTCATTGGGGCATAATTAACTTATTCACCCTCTTTGATAGATTTATCAAATATTTTTATTTTTCCGAGGAGGATTGTAAATTTGAAATTGGCTTTTAAATTTCAATAGTTTCAAAGGTACTCTATGATAAATAATTGTTTATGGCCATTTGTGGAATAATATTTGTAGAGCATCTACCAATATTTTCAAACTTGTCATTAAACTTAACATCCCTACTTGTGAACACACCCTCCATATTAAGATCATACGATTTGTATCCTTTCTTCTAATAATTATAGGCAATGAAGATGTACTTAGAACTTTTCTCAAATCTCATCAATTATGTGAGAAAATTATTCACATCCAAATACTCTCATATAATTAATTTGATTTCTTACTTTTCCTTGCTTCCACTAAAGTGATATTTCGTAAATAAGTTGTAAGGGATTTATTCAAAACTTGAGATATTTTATATCTACCCCAACCCAAAGAAATAAAAGAATATTCTTGATTTGTAGCATACATCATACCATCTCCACTAAGATCTTATTCTTCCTTTCAATGTCACCATTTTGTATATATTGATTAACTTTTTATCTCTTATCCCATATTGTTCATATATTCTCCACCATTGTTAATGTTTTAACCCTCTTTATCTTATTCCTACTTTCACATTTCACAGATTCCCAAAAACAAAAGTCTATCCTTTTCCTCAAGGAAACAGATCCGAACCAACCTTGAAAAATCATAAATAAATAAATGTGTAGACCCAGAGCTCTCATACAATTTCAAATGAGAAGCTTTACAATTACATGTAAGGGCAAAAACATTCTCAAATGAGTGCCACCAAATTAGTCACGTATATGTGGCACTATGTTTTGTGCCTGTTAACTTTTTTTGCGAGCACTGTATGAGAGGGAAAGATTAATTTGAAATACCGTTGCATTGCCCTCTAGGTTGCCTCTGCCTCTGGCGGCTCTTTTGCAGGTCTCCTCACACACAGCAGTCTATGCAATAATCATTCCACACCGCACCCAATGCCTAAACAGCTTTCTTCAGCATAATCTGCTACGCCCATAGCAAAATCTACCACGCGGTCTCAATGCCTGCCCGCTCCAAAGGGCTCTATAAAGCCTTGGCTTTCCATAGCGTACAATTTGCGCTCCTCAGACCCTTACCATGCACCCAAGATTTTGAGGGGGCTCTAATATTATACAAATAATGGCATATTTTTAATGTGATAATTTTTCGTAGTGGTGAATTGCTGGTGGGTGAATTTTCTTAGAGCCTCAAATAATTAATAATAAAACATATTTAAGAAGATTAAAGAAATAAACACATCGGAAGATAAATACATTGTTAAGGGGTTCATGATCCAGAGAAGGCTTAGCTCATTGCTTTCTAAATCTGTGTCCCTGCAACTCAGCCACCGTATTTCTCTTGCGGGGTGAGCTGAAGCGAGGCTAGTCCCATGAGGATGCATAGCCCGCAAATCACGTGCATCGGGTAAGCCAATTAAATTATCATAATCAGTTATTATAAAATAATTAATTATGTAAATATTTAATATTATTAGTATGAGATGTTTCTCAATTAAACTCCATAATTTATCATCAGATGAAAAAAGAAATATAAAACTATTGAATATAGGAAGATTTCTAGACCTCCCTTTTTTTAAGAGCATAATAATTGAAGATACAATTAACAAACCAATTTGTATGTTCAGCGTTTACAAAAAGACCTTGATACAATCCAGAATGTATGTTCAGCGTTTACAAAGAGACCTTGATACAATCTAGAATCTCTGATTGTTATGATTCAAGATATTGAAATTGATAATTCTAATCTGATGTCATCCTCTCGAAGCATTGATTTTTGATTAAATCTGGCATCATCTTGATCCTTGGACTCGGCTCTCCAAACATTATCAATCTCATCGTTATTTAAAACCAATAGTGATTCTGCAGCATTGCTGGTACCAGATGAAATGCCTTCTTGTTCTGAATTTGGTGTACTTTCCTGTTTGGTGTTACAAATGGAGGGTGTACCAGAAGAAAAATTCTCGTGGTGGTAATAAAAGCTGTCTTTTAATTGCAGTTCAGGTGGGATAAGTCTTTCGTGTTCCTCCATCTTTTCAGAGCTTTGATGACTGAGACAGGATTCCCTTAGATCTTCCATGCCACTTTTCTGAGAAGAAATATAAATGGATCCATCAACCAAAATAACCAGCACAATAAAAAGAGAAAGCATCTATTAGCTCCCAAAAGTATCATTAACAAGTCCTCTTTAATTATTTGTTTGCGCACCCAATAAGGAACTTTTTCCGGGACCCGAAAAAAATGGTAAGTAATCTAGAATCCTAGGAAGACCGGATCCAAATCTTGACGATTTTGAAGAACTACGGACAAATGTAAGCAAAGAAGAGATAAAATTAGAATGACGGAAAATGTGCTTATTTACCACTGAGTCTAATGTGGGGTGTCTGCAATAATTTTTCCTGTCACGCCACAGTGCACATAATTTTCTCTTCACATGATCGTTTTGATTCCGAGATTGCTGATTATATGAAGTCATTTGAGTGTAATGCTCACAAGTTCTATTGTGTAATTGTAGAGCTTCTTCATCTAGGAAGGAAGATTGAACTTTGCATGCCATCAATCTGCATTTTCCGAAACCAGGAAACAAACCCAATTAGGAATCAAAATAGCAATACCCAACAAGGTGCCAATATTCACTGGGAGGCTCAATTATTTTGATTTATTACCTTTTGTGTGAGTATATGGAGGAGCTATACTTCTCTAACTCTTGGTCAAACTTTGCTAATCGGGCAATGCCATTTGTATCTCTGGAACGCTTTCTGCTATTCTCATGTTTGTCAAGATGGTGATTTCCTGATTTGGGTTCTGTATGAAATCAAAACAGTAACGTCAATATAAAATATGTTTTATAATTTCCCTTACAAATGCTCCAAGATAATATCTATGCACTTTTCTCCCCCTGTAAAATATTAATTCTTTCTAATTGAAGTCTGGAATAGCTATCTATATGTGTATGCTACAAATCTGACATTGGAAACCAAAACTTATTTAAGTGTTAGTAGTCCTACTTCAATTGATTGATACGGCGGTAGTCTCGTAGGTGATTTTGGAGGATCAAATGAAGGAGAGAAATGAAAAGGAGAAGCCCAGTAGGAAGAGTATGGAAGAAGAAGCATTCGAGTTGGGTCAGCATGTTGGAGGAAAGGCATTCAAGTTGGAGGACTATAAGAGGAAGAACGAGAAGAGTGTATGGCATATGCTTTGCAGGAGGAGATAGGAAATAGGAAGGATCATCTAAGCTGGATAAGTAGAAATAGGAGATTGTAGGAATAATAGGCTTGTGGGTGAACCTATAGGATTATTAAGAGGAAGAAAAATGAGAGGAGTGGGTGCCTTGTAGGAGGAGATAGGAGGTAGGAAGAAGTGCTCCAAGCTGGAGGATCATAGATAGGAGATTGTAGCAGTGGTGGGCCCAAATAATCCCAGAAGTTTAAGGATTGTAAGAGGCAGGAGAGGAGGAGTGGGATACCCTATAGGAAGAAGGAGAGGAGTGGGATACCCTATAGGAGGAGATAGGAGGTAGGAAGGAGTCTTCAAGCTGGATGAGTGAGGATAGGAGATTGTAGGAGCAGGAAGAGGGGGGAAGAATCCACAGAAGCTGGAGGATTGTAAGAGAAAGCAGAAGAGAAGAAGTGGATGCCTTGCAGGAGGAGATAAAGAGGTGGGGAGGATTGTAGATAGAAGACTGTAAGAGTGGTAGGCATGTAAGTGAAGTTGGATAAGGCTGGAAGAACCCCAGAATAATGAAATGTAATTACAGCGTCATAATTTGCTTACCTTGACAATTTTCATGTTTCCTCCTATTCCGATACATCTGCAATTAAAACAGATCAGATATCTTAGAGAGGCTACCATGATATTTAATTTCAGACAAATTCAATCAAACTTCAAATACTCTTTTAAATTCTTATCGACCAAACACCTGATTGCTAATGTGTTATCACAGATCACACGTTTGAAATTAAGCTGCCAATTCTGAATAAAAGAAATGATAAAGAAATCCAGAAGCAAATAAATAATTTTTTGTTTTTTGTTTTGGGTTTTCAATAATAAATTGTACACAACGTAACGCTTAGAATCCCACCTGGAGATGGCTTTTGACATGGGAAACCTTGACTCCATTTACACCCATTAACTCCACAATAAGCTTTGGTGTCGCCTCTGTACGCAAAAAACAAGATTAAATATATTAAACACAAAAAGTCTATCCGATACAATAAAAATAGAGTAAAATTACTGCGGAGCGGGCACTCACTATGTTCTCCTCCAATGCTGTGAATTGCATTAATAAAAGACCGATGAAGATCGGAAGTCCAGCGAAGACGAGGGGTTTCTGAGTGCACGTATTGTCTCATGGCTATAATCTATAATGAACCAGAGTATATAAATTTGTTGCAGAGCTGATAAGGATTGAGGAGATCTATATAGAGTGGTGGCATACAAGACATTCGATTATGAACCAGATTTCCACATTTCCTGGAATTGCAGTGTGGTCTACGCGTAACATGGAATTTTCTTGCCGTCTTTTTTAATCTGGAATGCCGACAATTCCACACTTTCCAACAAAATCTAAGAAGGAAAGGGGGGAATTTACTAGACATGAAGCTTCCACTCCCGTTCCAGCGTCCAACCCGCGTATGACAAAAATAAGTTAATTAAGAAAGCGTGTTGGCCGTGTGAAGAGGGTGTAAGAAAAATGAAAAAGTTTGACTAAGATCATTATGGCCTTTCAGTTTTGTCCATGGATTACGGCATACTTTGACATTTTTCAACGTGTGGGACGTGTTTAAGGGACGTCCATCCTATCAACAATAGGACTTTTTCTTTTCCCTAAAGAAATATATTTTTCGATTTTAAATAAAAAATTAATTATATAAAGAAAACTTTGTTTTTATATATTTGATGGGTGTTTCTATATATGTTTTTTTTTTCTATAGTTAAAAGGTGAGGAATATTATTTTTTGGGCTATAATGGATACGTTCCGTCTTCCCTCTTCATTTTAAGCTTATTTTGACATGGTGTAATGATTAATATATTGGTGGTATATTTTAATTTAAAAGTTGATAAATAATTGAGTTTTATTTGATTTCATTTAAATATATTTTTAGGGATCAACTTTGATATTCAGTTTATTCATTTTTTATCTTAATAAATCTAAGTGTATAGAAGTAATCCAAGTTTGATATACAAGTGTAAAATAATTATTGAATTTTCAAAATTTAAATTAAATTTGTATCTTCACCAACTGCTTTCAATTAGTCATTATGAGCCAACAATAGTGCAACAATTGCTAACTTGTGTACTAGGATGTTTTATTTAAAATCAAACTCTCATTCACTATTGATGCAAGAGCATCTCAAGGGTCATGCAATCTTGCAACACCCAAAAAATATGTTTTGTTTTCTTGTGTGTTTTTTATTCTTTTTGGAAAAAATAGAGTTTTAGTTAGATTTTAGCTTTATGGATCTAACGGTGGTTTACATCAAGCCTAAGATTATATATTGTGGTGGTATATTTTAGAGTTTTGATTTCCACATGGAGATAAAGACCTAATTGATAGTCAAGTGTTTGTGTTGTAAGAAATAAATTCTCCTCATTTGCAAGTGTAAACCAAATATAGATCAAAATGAAGATTTCAAATATGACATTAAAACCTTAATCTATATTATTTATGTGACCTCAATTAGACAAAGAAATTGAAAATGTAAATGAATAAAACCAAAACAAAGTTGCCCAAATCTCGATTATTGTTGCACTTATGAAAATGGATTTTCTCAAATCAATTGGAATGTGGTACTCACACTGATAGCATAAATTGCAATAATACAAGATCCTCAAATTGGCTTATAGATGGTGGATTTATAGGTTTGCAAGAAGGAAAATCAACAACGAAGATTTGATGAGGGATAAGTGGTCCATATAGAGTTAGACTTACTGACCAAACAAACAATGAAGTTAGATTAGGAATTTTGTCCCACCAAGCATGCTGAAAATTTACACCAAATATAGATCAAAACAAATATTTTAAATAAAAATTTAAAACCTTAATCTATATCAAATGTGACCTCAGTTAGAGCAAGAAATTGAAAATGCAAATGAATAAACCCAAAACAAAGTTACTCAAATATGAATTTTTATTGTACGCTTGTGAAAATAGACTTGCTCCAATCAAATGAAATGTGGTACTTATACTGACATTATAACGTTGCAATTATTTAGGATCCTCAAAATGATTTATGGATGGTGTATTTATAGGTTTCCAAGAAGGATGATCAACGATAGAGATTTGATGAGGGATAGATAGTCTCGATCGAGTTGGTTGGGCAGTTGAGAGATGAAGAGTGGAGAATAGTCACGAGAATTATTAAATTTAAAATACAATTTTGGGAGATAGTTGAAAATTGGTTATGAGATGGATGGAGAAGAAAAAATATTTTTTTGTTTTATTTTTTTGAATTTTGGGTGGTTATGTGGGGGATTTTAATGGATTTTAATTGGTGAAATAGGCCCTCATAAGCAACTATTTATAAATTTTAATTGGCGAAATGGGTCTTCACAAGCAACTATTTATAAATTTTAATTGGCGAAATGGGTCTTGACACAATGTTGTTTTAATAGTATTGGCGAATATGTAGGTGTTTTATTACATGCTTCTGAGATTCCAAGTGAAAATATTAATTGGTCCATTTGAAACACATAGTTTGTTATGGTGAATTTGTTGCTTAAATATGCCTCATAAAAAAATGTTGGCGAATGGACTTGCATTGGACCGATAATTCGTAAAATCCGAGTGATTTGGACAACCTATTGGGTATAATTAATTCACCAATTTAGACTTGGTCAATTTCTAAAATTCACCAATTGGCGAAGATTCACCACTAAAGTTTTCCCTGGCTAGAAAGCATTTATGAAGGAGATCCAAAGGTCAAACAAGCAAAGTTGTAGAACTTGAAGGCACAATTTGAAATGATGCAAATGTCTGAGGAAGAAACAATTAAAGGCTACATATAGAGAGTTGATGAGCTGGTAAGTACTATGAGAGGCCTTGGTGTAGCAGTTAAAGAATCTAAATTAGTGAAGAAAGTTATCAAATATATTCTTGATTGTTATAGTGAAAAGGTATTTGCTATTGAGGAAACTTCATATTTTGACAATTATTCCAGAGATCGGTTGATCGGTACACTAATTGCATTTGAAATGAGAAAACTTGGTTTGAAGAAACGTACAAAAGTAGAGACTTCTTTCAAGGTTGGTAAATCAGAGAAGGTTGAAGATTTAGATGGGGAAAATCTTGATGATGTGGAAGCCAACTTTGTGGGAAGAATGAAGGGCATTGGTAAGTACAAAGGTAAAATACCTCTATAATATTTAGCTATGGTGGGATAGGCCATTATGCTTCAAGATGTCCAAAAAGAGATATATAAACAATAAGAATAAGGAGAAAAAAGGAAAAACTATTAAAAGAGCTTACTATGTTAGAGAAGATACTGGTATTTCCAATGATGAATCTAATTATGGAGATTTTGATGATAATGAATGCTTGTTTTTGGCTAGAATAGAAGAATCTAGTTTTGCTAACCTTGAAAGTTGTGTGAAGGAAAGTGATCCGGAGAAGAAGGAGAAACTTGAAGGTACTTTTGTATCCTCTTTTCATGTTAAAGAAGATAAGAATTATTGGGTTGTTGATAGTGGTTGCTCTAATCACATGACTAAAGACAAAATTAAGTTTGTTAAAATTGAAAAATATGATGGAGGATTAGTTAAATTTGGAGATAATTTAGGAGCTAAGATTTGTGGAATAGGTTCAATCAGTTTTGATGGCAAGCATAATATTGACAATGTTTACTATGTTAAGGGTTTAAGGAATAACCTTTTGAGTGTTGGAAAAATGTGTAGCAAAGGATATAATCTTGTATTTAAGGATGAAGCATGTGAGATTCTGGATTGTAATGCTGGTCATTTAGCTTAAGGGTGTGGACATTGCTCGCATCCGAGGATGTGTCACATGAATTTTGATAATTTGGCAAGAATTAGTTCAGTTCATGTAGTGAGAGATTTACCAAGATTCACAAAGCCTATCAATGCTATTTGTGAAAATTATCAATTTGGAAAACAAACAAGGAGTAGCTTCAAGGGAAAGGAATAATCTACTACCGGACTACTACAATTAGTACATACAAATATTTGTGGTCCTACAAGGGTCAAAAGTCTACAAGGTGATAGGTACTTTATGCTTTTAGTTGATGATTATTCTAGAATGACATGGGTTACTTTTCTTAGAGAAAAATAAGATGCATTAGATAAATTCAAGGCATTTAAAGCTATGGTTGAGAATGAAATGGATTTGAAAATCAAATGATTGATGTCTAACAGAGGTGGTGAATTTACCTCCAATGAGTTTAACATTTTTGTGAAGTCCATGAAATAAAGAGGCATTTGTTTGCCGCTAGAACTGCTCAGCAGAATGGACTTGTTCAAAAGAAAAATAAAACTAGGTTCAAGAAGCTGCAAGGACTATGATGAAAGAGGAAAATCTACCAAAAGTCTACTAGAGAGAAGTTATTTATACTACTGTTTACATCACAAATTTCAAACTAGAGCTAGAACAACACAAAGACTCCCTATGAGCTATGGTATGGAAGAATTCCTACTGTGAAGTACTTTAGAGTATTTGGAGGAAAGTGTTACATCAAAAGAGAAGAAGAAAACTTGGGAAATTTTGATGGAAGGTTGGATGAAGGTATCTACCTTGGATATTCTACTAGACGCAAAGCTTATAGATGTTACAACAAAAGCTTGAGAAAGATTGTTGAAAGTGAAAATGTTAAAGTCGATGAAAACTTGCAAAATTCAATTACAATAGATGGATATGTGTTAGATGAACCTGATTGTAGAATAGAAGAAGAAAAATTTGTTGAAGAAGAAGTGTGGAATGAAGAGGAATAAGCTCCAAAGAAGACCCCTAAAAACCCTAAATATGTGCAAAAGAATCATTTTGAAGATCATATAATTGGAGATAAGAGGAAAGGTGTATTGAAAAGAAGAAAAGTTGTTGTAGTTGAGGTATATCTTTGTTTACTTTCTAAAGTTGAACCTAAAATAGTGAATGAAGCATGGAAAGATGAACATTAGGTGAAGGCAATGGAAGAACTTATGCAGATTGAGAAAAATTAGACTTGGGAATTGGTTCCTAGAACAACAAACAAAAACTTAATTGGAACTAAGTGGGTATTTAGAAATAAGTTGAATGCGAATGGAGAAGTAGTAAGAAACAAGGCAAGACTTGTGTGTAAGGGTTACTCACAAATGGAAGGTATAGAATTTGAGGATACCTTTTCTCCTATGGCTAGGATGGAAGCTATTAGAATTTTTTTGGAATTTGTAGCACATAACTTAGATTTTAAGGTTTATCAGATGGATGTGAAATCTTCTTTTTTGAATAGTGAATTGGAAGAAGAAGTTTGCATGGAACAACCAGAAGGATTTTAGTTGTTAGATCAATCAAATATGGTCTGCAAATTAAAGAACGTATTATATGGTTTGAAACAAGCTCCCAGAGCCTGGTACATGCAAGATTAGACAAGTACTTGATACAACAAGGATTCAATAAAGGCAATGTAGATAGTAATCTATACTTCAACATTGAGGAAGACAAAATATTGATAGTAGTTGTATATGTGGATGAAAATATCTTCGATGGAAATGAAGCAATGTGTAAGAAATTTGTTGAAGAGATGAAGAAAGAATTTGAAATATCAATGTTTGGGAGATGAATTTCTTCTTTGGACTACAAATCAATCAAACAGATAAAGGGAAATTCATTTCACAGTCTAAGTATGTCAAAGAGATCTGTTGAATAAATTTGGAGTGGATGACTCCAAACCAGTATGCACTGGACTATGGTGACTAGTTGTAAACTAAGCAAAGATGATCACTCATTTAAGGCAGATCAGAGCAAGTATAGATCTATGATTGGTGGATTGCTATATCTAACTACTACTAGACTGAATATCATGCATGCAATCTGTCTTGTGGGTAGATTTCAAGAAGATCCTAAAGAAACAATGTTGTAGCAATGAAGAGGATGAAAATATCTAAGAGGCACTCCATATTATGGCTTGTGGTATCCTAAGGATACTGATTTCACATTGAGAACATTTATACAAATGTAGATTGGGCTAGTTGTGTTGATAACAGGAAAAGCACAAGTGGTGGTGCATTCTTTCTTGGATGCAGATTGTTGTCATGGTTGAGTAAGAAGCAGAATTCAATTTCTTTGTCTATCGCAGAGGTTGAGTATATTGTTGTATCATCATGTTGTACATAGGTATTATGGATGATACAAACATTGAAGGATATCAGAGTTGTGTATGATGAGCCTATATCTATCTTTTATGATAACACAAGTGTAATTAACATTTCAAAGAATATAGTGATGCATTCAAGGACAAAGCACATATCTATTAAGTATCACTTTTTGAGAGAAAAGGTCATGGAGAATGAAGTGAAGCTTGAGTATGTTCCTACAAAGGATTAGATTGTTGACATATTTACTGAGGCTCTTCCTAAGGAAACTCTTAACTATCTTCAAGAAAATTTGGGGGTTATTACCCCTCCTTGTTTGAAATAGATGCATATAGAGATGCATCAGTCTAGTGGATCTATGGATCTATTTCTTGTTTGGATTGATGTTGGTGGCTACCTCTTAGGGGAGTAGGTAGTGTCATGTGTTGTCATTATGTTGCTGATTTTATTGGTTATGCTCCTAAGGGGGAGTATTCAAAGCAAGTATCTGTTGAAAATGGAGGTAATTATGTAGCTTTAAAACTTGTAAAACTATTACATTGTAGATCTAATTAAGTGTTCTTTGTTATAGAATTTTTTGTAGATGATTATATTTTTAGATTCATTTTACCATTTGTAGAAGTAGGCAGAAGATTGTAGAAGAATAAGACCAAAAGATAGAAGTGACACAACATATACTGTGGAGAAACCCTTTCGGGAAAAAAATCCACCACCAGAATCAATAGTGCTTGTATTATTTAAGCTTAGAACAATATTACAATAATTCTTTATCAATCCTTGCTTGAGATGCTTCTTTTTCCTTCAACAATTCTTCTTCACAACCTAGAATAAAATATGATAAAAACTCTCTTCAACTTGTGCAATTTATAGACAATAATGAGCCTTGTAAATTCCAAAGAGTTTACAATTACAAAACCACATAGCTTATCTCTAAAATCTACACCTATTCTTTGCAAGTAGAGTTCTCCATTGAAAAATGTCAAACCAAGTCCTTCATCAATTTGGGCATCCAAAACAGAAGTCCTAACTCAACGTTGATTTTGAAGATATCTTGTAAGCTTCTCCTCAAAGTTGGCACCCAAGAATGGGACCACTTAACTCAGCCTTATAAAATATCTTATCATGCAAAAGTGTTAACTCCAAGATGCCAACTTGGGCACCCAAGGTGGGTCCAAGTCAATCTTTGTTAACTGAAACATATCTCTCCACCATTCATGCAAATATCATGCATGATTGATCATCCCCACTTAACTGAATGTATCACTTGTTATCTATCATGCAACTCAAGTCATTAGTCATGCATTCCAAGTCAACTAAATTCAACTTCATTCAACTGAAATTAACTACGATACCAGCTGAGCTGAGGCCCGGAACTCCATGCATGTAAACATCATTCCTAACTTCTAGGATATTTACATGAATTACTGAAGTGTTATCTTGTTGGAATCAAGGAACACTGAGAGGGGGGTGTAATCAGTGTTCTGCAAAATTTAACTTTATTAATCTAATCTTTAAACCACTTACAACATTGAACCAAAAGAAAGATGCAAGAAAAAAAGAAATCAACCACAACACCATAACACAAGTATTTTTACGTGGAAACCTTGTTAGGGGAAAAACCACGGTGGAAGGCCAATCCACAATAAGAGTATACTCAAATATAAGTGTTTACAAATGGGAATGCACATGCATTCAGACACACTTCCTAGAGCTCACTGCTCAGATACAAAATAAAGACTCACTGTCTTACAAAACATTTGGATTACATCCAAAAGATTTGAACTGAAAAAATAGCATCTACCAATGCCTTATTACAGTTCTGGTTATGCACATTAATTTCTTTCTTGACCTTCTGTCTGATTTTCTCTTCTGCTCTGTTTGCTTTAATTCGCATCACAAATCCTTTTATGAACAAGTGAAACTATGCATAATCGCTCTACAATCCTTCTAAATTTTGCAACACACATCAACACACTTCGTACATACATCCAAATTATATAAATGATTGCTTATATATATCTGCAACTAAATATTTAATCAACCATATTTTGGGTTCAATAAAACATAAAATATTTACACACCGTCGGCTCAATCCATAAGTAATTTACAATGTGCACCAACAAAAGTTGGCCACAACATAGTGAGAAGCCAAAACAACATGCTCAAGCACAAAATACTTCAAACAATTACTCCTCGAAGATCCACAACATGCTATATTCACTTAGTTGGCCTTCTTGCACTGATAGACATAAAATCAATCAACCGGATCTTCTAACTTGAACACAAATCAATATGAGGCTCTATGATTCAAGAATAACATATACTATGCATCAAAAAACCTTCCCTGAGATCCACAACTCAAAATGATAACGAAGGTATGAATGGTACAGGTATGGGATGCTCTGTTCTAGCTTAATAGTTAATCACAAAGCTTCAATTTGACACGGTATAAACTACGAGTGGATCTAATCGCGACTAGGGTTTCCATCGTATTGCAGATGACATGTGTGGCGTCTCTGCCAGCAATCTCCCCTTTGGTGATGGAAACAGGTGAAAATGACTAAGTGTCGGATCAATAGAATCTCCTCCCCTTGCCTTGGCCTGAGCAAATGATGCAACTTCTAGCTTCTCAATGGGAGATAAAGTAGCCAAGTTGATAGGACCTTTAACTAGTTCAAGATCAAATTCCTCTTATTGCTCTTCCAAAAACTCCTTTACTACCTTAGCAATGTCTCTTGCTTCCACAAGAACTTCCTTCGCCTAATCCTTCTTTTCTTCAACCACAAATTCTTCCTTAGCTTCAGGAATCTCAATTTCATCAACTGACACAACTTTAGGAGCTTCAATCTCCATAGGAATTTTAGTTTCATGTGTATCTAGAGGATTTAGAGTATCCTCAAATGTATCTTTTTTTCCTTCTTTTGTTATTGGACTGGATGGAGCATCTTCAACATGCGCTTCTTCAGAAACAACATTGTATATGTTCTTTAACGAAATTTTCTTAAGGATTTTCTTAGTATCCTTTGCAACTTCTTCAGTTAGCCCAATCATCAGCTTGTTCATCCTTGTCTTGCTCTTAAAATCCCTTTTAGCTTCATTGAGAATATTCTTCATCTCTTTTATAGTCATCTCCAGACACAGATCAACAAGTATCTATTCTCTCGTTTTCTCTTCTTCAGTTCTTGCATTAACTCTCCTCATTTCTAAAACTTCATATAGAGCTTTAGGTAACTTAGACATTATTTCAATGAGAGTCATATTAAAATTATTCAAATACTTTATTGTGCCTTCCTCAAGAATTCTTTGACCAACACTATCAACTTAGGTGGCATACCATTCACAAAGTGGTCTAAGATTACCATCCTTAATCAAGGCTTTTTCCACTTCTTCTACATACATACCTGATTTATCAGTTTTCACCTTCTTCTTTGCTTTCTCTTCACTGGAGGGCTTGTCCTTAGAGACTTTAGATTCTTTTTATCCCTTTTGCTTAATTTCTCTTCTTCATCAAATTCAATTTCTTCATCTTTTGAAACAACAACATAGACTCTTGTGCTTTTATCCTTCTTCCTCTTTCCTTCTATCCTGGATGTCTTGGCTTGAGCTTTCACAGGGCTTGAATTCTTTACAGGACTGGATGAGAGAGTAGAGCTCCTTGTGGATCTAGATCTAGCAGAGAATTCTTCCAAACAAGTAGACTTAGTTCTAGCTAGCTCTCCTACTTTGGCTTGTTCTCTTTTCCTTCTAGCTTCTCTCACAACTTCAGCTGATATACCCATGCTTTCTGCAAAAGCTTCCACTTCTTTTCTCACCTTCCAGATTATCATAGGATTCTTCAATTGATCATGCACTTGCATATCCTTTTCCTCAAAAGTACCAAACCTCTCTTTTGACAGATCTCAAGGTTTTCTCAATAGGTGTTGAGCATACAGCTCCAAAATGTGTTCCTCAACCTCATAACCCATAGGCATTATCCACACTATCCTAGGAGCAGCAGCTTCCATCAAGCACTGATCAATATCAACCATGAAGCAAATTGTGTCCTTATACTTTTCCACAATAGATGTAGGAATCCTTTCCCTAGCTTGCATTTCATTCTGAAATTTTTTGAAATAACCCTAGATAGCAATTTTTCTAGCTTTGCTGGACCACCAATTCCATACAAGATGTCTCTAATTTGAACAGCTATCAGTTTATCACCTTGCTAATGCACTTTTCCAACTCCCAAAACTTCATTCATGAAATAGAAGAATAAACATAGCAACAGATTACCATACTTGAAAGAATTCTTCTTATCCTTCTTAATTTTTCCAAGATTCTCAATTTGCTGGCTCCAGAGTAACTCACATAGGTCATACTTTGCATTTTCTTTGACCATCTAATAAGCTGCATAGATTGTTGTACCAGATACAGAATTGTCCCGGCTGGAGTGATAAATCTTGTACCCAATGACCATAGAGGAAAATCTGACATCCACTTCAATAATGTCATCAATTGTCATAGCTCTCTTGTTGAACACTTAACCGGTTGCATCTGTAACTATTTGATTCTTCACAGCTTTCAATGTCGGCAACCCATCGGATGAATTCAAACCAGTAAAAATCCTTATAGCTTCCTTTGTGATCTTAAAAGGCTGATTTAACCACATAAATTTGGCATGAACTTGACTGAATATATACTGAACCCATTCATTTTCTTCAAACATGGGAAACTTCACAATCTGAGTGAATTTATTCTCCTGTAGGGTTTTGAATTTAGGTTTTATACAAAAATCTTCTCCCACAATGTGATTGGAGTACAAATTTAACAACTGGGACCTTCCTAATTCTTCAACATTCACATGAATGTATGCCCTAATATCTTCGATATGCAAAAACACCATACAGAACTGAAGAAAATGCACTTAAGGGTTTTATTTCGATGGATTTGAATGGGTGCCATTTGAATTTTGGACGGGGCCTATCCTTAATATCCACAACTAACAGAGCAACCATTTCCATAATTCTCAAATTCACGAGTTTACAGATAAAAACCTTTCGCTGGATTAGGGTTTGATTTCCGAATCGCCTTCAGACTTGAATCTACGCCAAACTTTGCCAAACTTTGCTTCAAAGCTCTCCAAACTTCTTCTTCTTGAAATGCAATGTGACAAATGAGTGATAGAAATGACTTTTATCATTTGTGCACCTAACTTTTTCATTGCAATAAATGCTTTTGCCCTAGGTCTTCCGGATACCCTGTTTTCACATACTGTAAAAGAAAATTCCTCTACGGACCTTCAATTTTGCACAAATCTCCTTCACAAGAAATTCCAAAAGATTTGCACATCATTAATGCAATTATTGCAATCCGCCACATTCTTGTACCAACTACCGACAAAGGGGGTTAAAATATTTTCTTGAGAACTCCCCCTAGGCTAGAGGCCTTAAACTAATTCCCAAAGGAATTACCAGAAGCATATTCTGGTGTGGAATCATTTCCTACAACAGAGGGACTCTTCTCCACCCATGTAGATTCTTAATTTGCTTCCTGATCTCATATGTAGTAGCTTTTCATTTTCCCTTTTCATCCTTCTACATGTTTTTCCTTTAATTTATCGGACCCTTTTTGTCTTTACAAAATTTTGCAATGTGACCGGATTTGTTGCAATTATAGAACACCACATTTATTTGTCTAGACCAGTTATTCCATTGATTTTCTCTTGATCTGCATTGGTTAGAAATATGGCCAAATCTATTGCACGCATAACATCTGACATCTTTATTGAAAAATTTGTTTGACATATTTTTGCATTCATCTAACGTATGATCATACTTATTGCAATTGAAACACTAACCTGAGAATGATGGACCACTTGGATTCATTCTGCTTCTACATTGAGTAGCCATATGACCAAATTTATTGCAAACAAAATAGTGACCATTGAACCTTTGAGCATTAGGTTGTCTTATCAGATACCTTCCAGCTTTGTTCATTTGCTTTCCTTGCCTAAATATCCTTTGTCCAGATCTGAAACTTTCTCCTCTCTCATATCCAGGACCTTGCTTGTCATCTTCAGTCCTCTGACTTTTCATCAGGTCATCAAGCTTGGCTGAGCTAATCTTGAACTTATCCTTAAATTCATTTGTAGTAGCAAGTTCTTGTATCAAAGTAACAATCTATCTTTCAAGCTCTTCTTCATTATTTCTGGATTGTTCAAATTCAAGCTCCAACTAATTGAATCCATCAGTAATTCGATTGCATTCTTCAAATTTTTATTTCAAGCACTGAGCAAGATTCTCTTCATTCTTCTTTATGTCTTCAATCTCCTTGTTCATCCTCATCACAATAGATTCCATCTCATGCTTTAGGACACCATTATCTCTAGTAAAATTTTCACATTCTTCTATCTTTTCCTTTAGGGCTTGACTCAGTTGTTCATCTTCAATGATTTTACTTTCTTTCTGCTTGATCTAATCACAGAGTTCCTTTCTATTTTCCCTTGACTCATTGATTTTATCCTTCAATGATTGAATGAATTTCTCAGCATTCATGAGGCTTTCCTATAATTCCTTGATTTCATATTTGGACTGATCAAGATCATCTAGTGCCACCAAAAGTTGTTGTTGAAGATTGCTCGAGTCCATTAAATCACTTTCCTGGATCTTCCCCAAACTTTTAAACTTCTTCCAAGGAACTAGGCTTTGATACCAATTGTTGGAATCAAGGAACATTAAGAGGGGGGATGAATAAGTGTTTTGCAAAATTTAACTTTATTAATCTGATCTTTAAACCACTTACAACATTGAACCAAAAGAAAGATGCAAGAACACAAAGCAATCAACCATAACACCATAACACAAGGATTTTTATGTGGAAACCTTGTTAGGGGAAAAACCATGGTGGAAGGCCAATCCACAATAAGAGTATACTCAAATATAAGTGTTTACAAATGGGAATGCACATACATTCAGACACACTGCCTAGAGCTCATTTCTCAGATACAAAATGAAGACTCACTATCTTACAAAACATTTGGATTACATATAGAAGATTTGAATTGACAAAATAGCATTTTCTAATGCCTAATTACAGTTCCGGTTAAGCACATTAATTGCTTTCTTGACCTTCTGACTAATTTTGCTCTTCTTCTTTGTTTGCTTTAATTTGCATCACAAATCCTCTTATGCACAAGTGAAACTATGCATAATTGCTCTACAATCCTTCTGAATTTTTGCAACACACTTCGTACATGCATCCAAATGATATAAATGATTGCTTATATATATCCGCAACTAAATATTTAATCAACCATATGTCGACTTCAAGAAAACATAAAATATTTACAAACCGTCGGCTTAATCCATAAGCAATTTACAATGCGCACCAACCAAAGTTGGCCACAACATAGTGAGGACCCAAAACAACATGCTCGAGCACAAAATACTTCAAACAATTACTCCTCTAAGATCCACAACATGCTATATTCACTTATCAACCTTATTGCACTGGTAGACAAAAAATCAATCAACCGGATCTTCTAACTTGCACACAAATCAATACGAGGCTCTATGATTCAAGAATAACATAGACTATACATCAAAAAACCTCCCCTAAGATCCACAACTCAAAATGATAACAAAAAATTGTATATGAATCGATGAACACAATTCTATCTGATGTTTTGTTCTAGCTTTATAGTTAATCACAAAACTTCAATTTGACTTCCAGTATAAGCAACTACAAAGTTCAGATCTAATCACTGACTAGGGTTTCCATCAATGACAACACTGGATGACATGTGCAGTGTCTCTTTCCAACATATTTTTCTCCAAACAATTAACTTAACTCAAGGTGGGTTCCACCTTCCATGTGGGCGTCCCATGTGCTCCTATTTTGTAGGAGCTCTTCTTTGGTGTCCCCACATGTTCCTATCATTTATAATTAATAGAAAATATCAATTTACATGTTCATTTCATTCAAATTTAATCTCTTTCTAATCCTAGTGTTAGAACTGCTTTCCAAGGACTTAGGAGATACATGAGAATATGTTTAGGATGCAATTAAGTAATGCCTTACAACATTCTCCTTGACATTATACATTACAATTATTCTAAACAAGGAATCATTATTATAAATCAAGTACATGACTCAAGGCCAATGGCCTTCCTGTACCAACTAATCAATCCATTCCATCTTCAAATGCAACTTGCATAATCATGAAGCTCCAAGCAAATGATGAATACTCAAAACCAAGAGAACTTATTTGTAGGAACTAGTTTCATCAGATAATCTGCAACATTAATCAAAGTGTCAACTTTCTCATTTAATACCTTCCCACTCTCAACCATTTTTCGCACAAAGTGATACTGAACATAACATGCCAAATGCAGGCATGATACATAGGATTTTTGGCTAAACAAATAGCATTCTGACTATCACATTCAAGTTTAACTTACTTGCAATTAAAACCAATACCTTTCCCAAGTCTCTATAACCAAATTGTCTCTTTGGAGGCATGTGAAACCATCGAGTGTGTTGAAATCACGTCCAACCAAGGTGAAGGATTCTCGGTCTTTACTATTGAAAAATATTTTCTTACAAGTAACCATTCCAACATATATCTCTTACCATAAGAGAACTTGAAAGCCTCACCTGTTTCTCCAAGTATCCATGAGGACCTGTAACCAACCAATCCATGCCAAACTCCAAATGCAATATAGCACTATCATGAAGTAATCAAGAAAATGATTAATGTACCCAATACATAAGAGAACAACACAAGATCAATGTCAAAGCTCCAATCATGAATCAAGAACATAAACATGACATCCATGATCTAACCATCTCCTCCAAGGAGATCGCATGCATCATAACATACATAAACATCCTAGTCTCAAGAGAACAAGTACCATGAAAAACTCTAAATGTGTATCAAGAGTAAACCATGATATAATATCAACCACTTTAAACCAAGAAAAAAAATATCCCCAATCACATGAAGATAACCTTACCAATGATGCATCCACGTCACTGCGAACAACTCCCATTGAACCATGGTATGAGCTACACATGGCATCATGACTACTATCCTCTTCATGAAGATCACTCTTTAACATCAAGAAAAGATTCATTACTAACATTTTAACATGAAATGATCAATGCATGCTTACCGTCATCCAAGGATTCCTTTGTAGAAGAATCTGAACTCTTTTTCTTGTTCTAACAATCCTTCTTCACATGTCCCAGTTTCCCATAGTTCCAACACTTTACCTTAATTCGTCCTTCAGACTTAGCCTTCCCTTCCTTCTCTCCCTTAGGTTCATTTTTCTCAAGCCTACCTTTTACAAACAAGGCATCTTGGATTTTTGTTTTAGATTTCCTCCTCGTCTCCTCTAATACGAGAGTAGGAATTATATTTTCCATCTTCGGATTTGCACCACTATCACTGATAGAAATAATTAGATTTTCCCAAGATTTTGGTAAAGAACAAAGTAACAAAATGCATTTATCTTCATCTTCTATCTTTACATCTACAGATGCTAATTGAATTAGAATCAAATTAAAAGCATTCAAATGATTTGCATCAAAATCACCATATTTCAGATCTTTAAAGAATACAACTGCCTTTTCAGATACAACTTATTAGTAAGACTTTTGGTTTGATAGATATCACCTATTCTCTTCCACATATTATATGCAGTAGTTTCTTTAGAAACATTCAAGAGAACAACATCAACAAGACATAATATTATGGTCCCTCTTTCCTTCTTATGAAGCTTAGCCCAATCCTCATCTAACATCGTTGTAGGTGACTGTCTCATTACCAACATCTAACCACTGATACCTCTCTTCAAGGAGATCCTTCATTTTTAGTTTCCACATCTCAGAATTAGATCCATTGGATCTTTTTTAATATCTAGCGAATTAAAACTCATTACAACAAACTTATTTTCCAAAATCACCGTTAACACAATAGTAAAAGCTCCCTCACAGTAAAAACCTTCAAAATTTTAAGAGAAAGGCATCCCAAACTCTACCCAACCATTGGCTCCTGATACCAAATGTTGAAAATGGAGGTAATTATGTAGCTTTAAAAACTTGTAAAGCCGCTATTATATTGTAGATCCTAATTAAGTATTTATTTATTCTGATTCTTTATAGATGATTATCTGTTTAAATTCATTTTACCATTTGTAGAAGTAGGCAAAATATTGTAGAAGAATAAGACGAGAAGATAGAAGTGACACAACATATACCATGGAGAAACCCTTTTGGGAAAAAATTCTACCACTAGAATCAATATTGCTTGTATTATTTAACCTTAGAACAAGATTATAATAATTCTTTATCAATCCTTGCGTGAGATGCTTCTTTTCCTTCAACAATTCTTCTTCACAACCTACAATAAAATCTGATAAAACTCTCTTCAACTTGCTACAATTTATAGACAATAATGAGCCTTGCAAACTCCAAAGAGTTTACAATTACAAAGCACAAAGCTTATCTCACAAAACCTACACCTATTCTTTGCAAGTAGAGTTCTCCCATGAAAAAAAAATTCAAACCAAGTCCATCAATTTGGGCATCCCAAACTAAAGTCATAACTCAATGTTGATTACAAAGATATCTTGTAAGCTTCTCCTCAAAGTTGGCACCCAAGAATGGGCCCAATTAACCCAACCTTATAAAATATATTATAATGCAAAAGTGTTAACTCCAAGATGCCAACTTGGGTGCCCAAGGTGGGTCCAAGTCAATCTCTATTAACTAAAACATATCTCTCCACCATTCATGCAAATATCATGCATGATTGATCATCCCCACTTAACTCAATGTATCACCTATTATCTATCATTCAACTCAAGTCATTAGTCATGCATTCCAAGTCAATTGAAGTCAACTAGCATTCAACTAAAACTAACTACATGCAGTTGAAGATAATTGAACCATAATTGAATTGAATTGATTTGAACTCCATGTATGTAAACATCAATTCCTAACTTCTAGGATATTTACATGCATTATTGAAGTGTTATCTTTCACCACACGGTTAACTTAACTCAAGGTGGGTTCCACCTTCCATGTGGGTACCCCATGTGCTCCTATTTTGTAGAAGATCTTCTTGAGCATCCCCACATGTTCCTATCATTTAGAATTAATTATAAATGTCAATTTACATGTTCATTTCATTCGAATTTAATCACTTTCTAATTGTAGTGTTGGGGAACACTTTCCAAGGACTTAGGAGACACATGAAATATGTTTAGGATTGCAATTAAATGACATCCTATTACCAACAGTATCTTGGTTCAGTGTCAAAGGGGGAGAATAATGTAAAACATTCTATCCTTTTCTATTGATGCCAAAGGGGGAGAGGGAATCATGTGAAAAAGGAGAGAAAGTTGTGTATGTTATATAATCATTATTGTCAAAGGGAGAGAGACTCCTATAAGGGGGAGAGAGTTTAGGAATACTATGTAGGCTATCTAATCTGAAAAAAAAGAGTGTGTATGTCATATTTGATGGTTTTTTTTCACATCTTGTGTCACCATCAATGACAAAGGGGGAGATTGTTGTAAGTATGAAGGTGTTGTCATAGTTGGTTTCATTGATGTCAACATGAAGTCTACTGATTGGTGTTATCATTAATGTCAACTATGTGTTGAGGAAGTTTATTGCATATGGAGGATATTGAGAAAATAGTGAAAAAAAGGAAAATAGGTTGTTGCAGGTTGTGCATGTGTACTTGAGATATTGAAGAAGTTGTGTGAGTACATAGAGCTATCTTTTTGTTGGAGTGTCTGAAAATGAGTAATGAGCTGAGTTGATGTCTTTGGTAGTTGGTCTCTCGAAGTGCTTTTGACAAAATTTGATAAACAGAATAAAATGTGTTGTACAAATGTTCATAGTGTGCTCTAGTATTGTGCTCTGCATTTCTTCTGTGTTGATTCTATGCTTGTGTGGATCTTACAGGTTATTCAAGGTTGTCAAAGGTTTCTATATTAAAAATTTGGCTTTTTGGATCATTGTATAGTGGGAAATATTTTCACTAGTGTGTAAACCAGTTGTTTAGTGATCTTTTTATGGCTTGGGAGAAATGTATTTGCTCTGCGTTTCTCCACTATTTTGCTTTAGGTTATGCAGATTTGGGAAGTTTCTTACAATGCTTTTATCTTTCTATATTCAAGATTCTACTTGATTTGGTGTAGTACAAGTGAGTTTCATTTTTCAGTATGTGGATAAGGTTTACCAGTTGTTCTAAGATGGATTATTTTTATGTTGCTAGCTTGGATGAAGTATTTAATGAATCTCAAGTAGTTTGTGGATTATTCTAGATCATGTTCAAGTAAATTATGTCATCTAAAAGTTTCAGATTGATCTTTAAGGAAGCATGTGCTTAATGATTATGGTGTTTTACCTAGGTATTGGACGGCCTTGTGTTTAACACTACATGCGAGCTTATTGAGGTGCGTTGGGATCTATTTGGGTCCTAAATAAGGTTGCATTCATTCCTATCCACCGTGGGAATGTTTAGATGCTGACCTATTTTGAATTTGTATGTATAATGGCTTGTTGCTAACATTGGAGAAGGTTTTTTAGGTTGAGGTTGATACAAATAAGTGTGGTGTTGTTGTGAGTTGAAGATATGAAATAAGTAAGAAGCAAGATAGATGCAAGATTGATCCGAGTAATGTGTGTGATGTGAATTTGAGCAGAGTAGTGTGAATTTCAGTGTTAGGGTTCCTAAAGGTAGTGAGCTAAAGGCATCTGAAATCTTCCATGCAAGACTATGAAAGTGTGAGAACAATTGTGGTGGATTCCTTGTTGCATTGATAAGTATTCTCTGTATAAAATTTATCTTCTATCTTCTTGTATTCTTTAAATTGTGGTAGTGAGCCCTAGCTATGAGCCTTTTTGGACAGTGTGTCCTATTCTGGTAGTGAGCCCTTATACCAATTTTTCTATTACTTATATTGTGAGCTAATCCTCACCGTGGTTTTTCCCTCATTGGTTTTTCCATGTAAATTTGGTGTTCTCTTGTGGATAGTGTTGTGATTTCAGTTTATGTTATTTGTATTTCATGTTTAATCATACTATCTGAATAAGGGTTTAATGAATGCATGTGGATCTAATTATTATAGAGGGTTTTGAAGGTTTAATTTGCTATAACTGATTCACCCCCCCTCTTAGTTGTCTTGTTCATTTCAACACACTCATGCCCTGGGTGTGAGTGTCCTCCTATTTTCCCTCCAATTTCAAATGTGTTGGTGTCGGTAATTTATTATTTCCAATTCAACTATCTAGAGTCATCAATGCTTATAAATACACATAGTTATTGCATCATTTGAACAACTAACAAGAAAAAAAGAAAGAAATTATTGGAGAAATTATTGTCAAGAGAAATCAAGAGTAGCATTTTTAGTGATTCATTACAACAATTCAAGATCCAAGCATTCATCATATTATTATGTAAGTTCATGTGTGTTTATGTCATCATGTTGTTTGTGAAGGCTAACCCTTTATAGGTGTCCAAGAGTTCAAGCAATTCAAGCAAGCAATATCCAAGACCTTGAAGTGATGTGTATGACTTTAATCCTTCAAGGAAGTCATTGAAGGGTGGTGAGTTGCAACACTTTGTAATTTCATCATTCCTTCCTATCATTTATCTTTCCTATCATTTACATTGCCATTGTGAAGTGGGAACACTAATATGGGGTTTGACTAAGGCAAGCCCATAAATGGCACAACATATCCTCTCTTTATGAAGGTGCAAATTTCAGGCCTAAAGGAGATTGAAGGAAGTTTGAAGATTCATTTTCCATTGTTGCAATTGACATCCTACATCCTTTCAACTCAATGAAACTCACCTACATCATTACCCAATAGTGGTTTAACAAATCTATAGACAAAAATGAAAGGCTTTGATTTGATAGCAGGGGACTATGGAGATAGATTTGAAAAAACACTACAAAGACACTCATGACCTGGGCACCCATGTCCTCCATTTTCAACCCCATATTTGAACCACAAGTGCACAATCTCCTGCTCTGCTAATTTCTATTGTTCGAATTTATCTTTGAATTTTTGTGTCTTATGTATTTGCATTAGAATAGTAAATTGCACTATTAGCTTAGTTAGATTCTTGCATTTCATCCTTAAGAAATTTCTAGATTTGGTTAAGGGCTAGTTGACTCACCTATGAGGATGCAAGTCAATCACATACCTTATTCAAATCCATCAAAACCTCATTTCACCTTTGTATTCCATAACCCCTTCATCCCATCATAAAAACCTTAAACCCCCAATAAACATTTGGAAAAGGTGTCAAAACCTAAGGTGAATCCTAATTTATGGAAACACAAAGGATGCATAATGGAAAACAGACAAAAGAATCCTAAGGTATATTAATGGCACTAAGGGATACGGTATTTTGTATAGTACAAAAAATGAGATTTTTTTAGTTGGATATGTTCATAGTTATTGGGCGAGAAGTGTAGATGATAGGAAGATTACAACAAGATATGTGTTCCACCTGGGTTTAGGAGTCATTTCATGGCCATCCAAGAAACAACCCATTATATCTCTTTCCATAGTTGAAGCTAAGTGTATAGTAGGAAATCTAGAAGCATGTAAGGCTATTTGGATATAGAGGGTCCTAACAAATTTGAAAAAAGAACAAGAATATGATACAACCATATTTTGTGATAATGTATCTGTGTCGCCAAAAATTGTATACTCTTGAAGAAAGAGACAATTTTGCAGTAAAGTTGGGTCCTACTTTAGACACCCTATATCAACCGCCCCTTAAAATTACATTTATAGGCCCCTAATGCTCATTATTTTGGACTTTGAGGCCTAATACACTCACAAACCACTTAAATCCTGACAAATACCATTCAAACCACTCAAATTTTGTGAAACCCACCAAAAAAATCCCTGGTGGGACTAAGGTATTTTCCACTTTTGAGCAGGAATTTCATTAATTCAATTTAATTTTTCAGTGGATTTCAGCCTCTTAGGTCTAAATAATGGGAAAATTAGGTATTGATGCCCTATAAATACACATTTTAGGGGCATTTTTTCCTCTCCTAGTCATTTAAAAAAAAAAAAAAAAAAATTCAAGAAAAGTATCTTACACAGAAGATTCAATAGCATTTTTGTAGCAAAGTTGAGCTTTGGGCAGCAAACTAGGGTTTTGCAGGTCTTCAAGCTCACTTTGTTCAAAGAATCTCATTGGAAAGGGTTGATCATGGTGCCTATGGTGAATCATGGAGGAGAATTTAGGTTGAAGAGATGCAACTAGTGATCAAATCCACACACCCTAGTAACTGACTTAGTGATTCCATGTATGTTCTTCTTATCTTTAGACTTAAGGTTTGCATTACATTTTCATATCATTGCATTCATTTGAAGAGTTGTATGGTTTCTTGCGAAGTATTGCATCATTCAAGTGCTATTTACTTATCTTATTCTTATCTCCAATAGAATAGGAGTTTTGTCTCATTTCAACCTTT
>VDFB02036950.1:0-19461 GCA_007258455.2 Sequoia sempervirens | reverse complement strand
CACCTCCATCTCCGTCGTTCTTTATGGGCTTTGCCACACACTAATCATTTCAGTAAAGAACGATGGAGATGGAGGTGGGGATGGAGGTGGAATATGGATGGGATCCGTTGCATGATGCAATTTCAAAGGTTAAGCAATTCGTGGAAGGGAAGGTCCAATTCGGAATTGAGGAGTATATGATGATTTATACTGAAATCTACAATAAGTACTCTATGTTGAGTTCTCGGAATTGGAAATTGATGCAGTCTAAATATGAGAAAACTTTACAAGATCATATCAATTCAATATTTTTCCCTGCACAATTGATGCAGTCTGAATATAAAACTTTAGAAGATCATATCAATTCAATAGTTGTTCTCGCACTGAGGGAGAAAGAAGAGTTTATTTTGACAGTAGTTGTAAAGCAATGGGAAGATTTCAAACGAATGGTAAGGATTCTATTGAAAATTGTGTTTTTTCAAATTAAGATCTTCCCAAAACCCAATGAAGCTGCTCAGAGCTGCTTCCTTAAAATGGTCTATAATGAAGTTTTGCATAGTAATGTGCAAGCTGCTATGATGGTTCAAATTAATAAAATGCGAGAGGGTGAGAGAATTCTTGATGGGACTGTATTGAAGAATGTTGCGAATATGCTGTGGGATTTTGGGATGGACTATTATAAAGATTTAGAGTTGGCCATTTTTGAAAACACCGCCGTATACTATTCGAGAAAGGCTGCTTCATGGATATGTGAGTACTCTTGTCAGGACTACTTGTTCGAAAGTTGGTAAGTGTTTAAGGTTGGAGAAAGAAACAATTTCAATGCATTGTGTGCATCAGAGTAGCCGAGCTAGGTTTGTAGAAATCGTAGAAAATGAACTTCTTTGCAAGTACGAATGCCAGCTTTTGGGGGAAGATTCAGATTGCCATTCATTGTTGAGAAATCACAAGATGGGTGATCTTTCAGAGGTGTTTAAGCTGTTTTCTGGTATAGATAAAGGCCTTCAGCTCATTGCCAAAATATTTAGACAGCATGTTACCGGGCATGGTGCATCATTGGTTAAACATGGAGGACAAATCGTGGTAGAGGCAATAAAGGCAAATAACAAAAAAGAAATGATTGCAAGTGAAAAAGATCGGTTTTTGAGAACTGTTATCCAATTGCATGAGAAATACTTACAATGTGTGGAGGAGAATTTTATGAACCACTTCCTTTTAAAAAATGCACTCATGGCGGCCTTTCAGAGTTTTTGCAATCAACAAGTTGCAGGGAGCAGTATTTGGGAATTGTTATGATAGGGACAAATGCCTTGTATTCATCAAAGACCATACATTATAAAAGAGTCAAGGATAATGGCTAAGTATTACAGCTGCAGAAGCGAAAAATTGGTTCATAATTCAATTTTAAGTGTAGTATGGCCTATCAAACCTTATCACCATGAAAAGTCATAAAAATCTTACTCCTTGTCCTCATCCTCCTGCTTAAGTATATTTTTTGCTTAAAATTAAGCAATTAGATGTCCCCATGATTTATTTTTTATGGAATGGATAATTTGGAATGTTTTCATAATCTACTTAAAAATTGAAAATAGGTTGTGGAAAAATGCGGGGGCTGAAAATAAGCAGTGCATATTAAAAAAATGCCATGTGGCTTCACAAATCTCTTTTTTTGAAAATAAGCAGGTCCTGCATATTAAACTTTTTTTGAGTATTTTTTAAAGTTTTAAATTTATTTAAATTTTAGCTTTTTAATTCATTTTAAAAAATGGCCTTTCCTTTTAGTTTATAAATGGAGGGATTAAAAATTTAGCCTTTAACTTTTTATGATTATTTTTTTAAGTTTTAAATTTATTTAAATTTTAGCTTTTTATTTTTTTAAAATTATTTTATTTTTCAAGCCCTTGGTCATATGGGAGACTAGGGGTTGTGCTAGAGAGGTTTTTAGCACCCTTCAGCTATCTCCTGGTCATGTGGGGAGTTGAATTTTAGCAATTGGGGGCTTAAACATTAACCCTCTTCTTTCTCCGCCTATCATTAATATAACAGTTTTACTAAATCGTGTGTAACTTTTGCTTAACAGGTTGGATTTTCAAAATTCAAAGAATGTTGGAAAGCTGGTTTCAAGCTCTTCGATATGGTGTAAACAAATTTTCTAGATTTTTCTCCAAAAATAAGGTGCATCCAACCAAAGTCACCCTTTCTTTTCAACTTCAAATGCTCATATCTTTGTCATAGAAAATCATTTTTCAACAATATATTTTTTAGAAAAAACTTATCAAAAAATCATAAGGAATCCATTTTTGCAATCAAGTTTTGCTTTATACATTTTTTTGGCATGTTTTCCAAACAATTGAAATTAGACTTAAAATTAACCGTTCACATTTGGATTTGGGTTTAAAATTAAGAAGTGTCTTTTAATCCCCAAGATTCATGCACCTTAGTGTGATCTTGAGGATTAGAAATAATTGATCTTTTTTTTTCTCTCTTGTGTTCTGACATACAATTCACCATGGAAAAATTCACTGTCATGAGAAATTCACCTCAAGGAAAATTCACCACTGTGAAAAATTATAATCACAAAATTTTAACGGGGTGAATTTTCCTTGAGGCGAATTTTTCATGGCAGTGATCATAGATTTGATGTGTAGTTGGGTCTTTTTTATTTTCTTGTCTTATTAATTTAAAAATAAAACAATAAATATAATTCAAACAAGTGGTACTTGTCTTTATAGTATTGTAATTATACTATTTTATGTTTAATGAAAAATAAATGTAAGTCTTGTTAAGGTGAATAAAATCAAATGTAATTTTTTTAATTATAATAAATTAAATGTAAGTTTTGATAATAAATTGCCTTATGTGAACATGACTCACTAAGACTAATAAATTGTCTTATTTGAATATGGTTCTTACAAATGATTTGTGGTAGTATAAGTACATAAGTCATATACATAAACACTTAGAAAATAGTATTTTTAGATGTCTTCTACATAATCCCCCTCTCTCTATATAACTAAGAGAAACATTATTATATACATTATTTATATTAATAAATTTTTAAATAAAATAAAATATATATAAAAAATAATATTAATTATATAAATAGTAATAACATTAACATTATAAATCTATGCATACACATTCATTTTTTTATATAAAAGGTACATATATGAAGTTATTTTAAAATATTTAAAATATAGAATCAATAATTTTCTTGATCTAATTTTTATGTTGTTAATTATAATATTATTATAATATTATATAAATATATTAATTTAATTTATTTAATTAATAATAAAAAATTATATATAAAATAGTTATTTAATAATTTAAAACACTTCAAATTCAAACCTCTTAACTCTCAAATTCAAACCTTTTAACTCTTAATCAAAAAACAATTAAAAAAAAGAAAAAAAACACTATCCCTAATCCTCCCTGAAACAAATTCCACACCATAAAAACACTTCAAATTCAAACCTCTTAACTCTTAATTAAAAAACAATTAAAACTAGCAGTTGCACAATATTCAATGAGCAACATAATAGCGGATAGGCACAAACCAATTTTGTTTTCCCATAAATTTCCTCCCGCCCATGTAGACATCAGACTGGAGGAGATCTCTCCTTATCACTCCCTCTTTCTATTTCTCTTTGCTTATCTCTCCTCTCCGTATTTCTCTCCCCCTCTCCCTCCCTCTCTATTTATTTATAAATATATCTCTCTCACTCATATACACACACTCCCTCTTTCTCCTTCTCTACCTCTTTCTCTATCTCTCTATCTTTTTGCCTATGTATATCTCTTTCTATTACTTATCTCTATCACCTTCTTTCTCCCTAACTCTTTCCCCCTCTATCTCTATCTCCCTATCTCTTGCCCCCCTCTCTATCTATATCTCATTATGTCTACCTCTATCTCTCACTCATCTCTCTATATGTTTCTATCTATATCTTTCTTTATCTGTCTCCCTATCTTTCTCCCTATACATATATATCATTTCCCTCTCCCCCCTTCTTCTCTCTCTATCTTATTTATTCCATCTCTCCCTCCATCTCTTCTACTCTGTATCTTTATCTTTATTTCTCACTCAATCTTCTTCTCACTCATCTCTCTATCTCTTTCTACCCATATCCTTCTTTAGGTATATCTCTCTATCTCTCTATCTCCCTATCTCTTTATCTCTTTTCCTATCCCTCTCGATCTCTCTATATCACCCTCTTGCCCCCTCTTCTTCTCTATCCCTCTCTACACATATCTCCCTCTTCCCCATATTCTCTCTCTCACTTTCTCTCTCCCTCCCTCTCTCTATCTCTCTCCCATCTCTCCTCCTCTTGCTCCCTCCCTATCCCCCTATTCATCTATTTATATCAACCTCCCTCTCCCTTTATCTTTGCATATATTTCTATATCTATTTCTCTGTCTCTCTCTATCTCTCTCTCCCCCCCATATTTCTATCTCCGTCTCCATCTCTATTTGTCTTTCTCTACTTCTCTCTATTTTTCTCCCTTTTTCTCTTGTTCTCTCTCCCTCTCCCCCTCTATCTATATCTCCTTATATCTCTATCTTTATATCATTCTATCTTGCCATATATCTCTATATCTCTATCTCTCCCTCTTCCTCTTCTTCTTTATCTCATTATCTCTTCCTTTCTATCCATCCCACTCTATCTCTCCCCTTTATCTCCCTATCTCTCTATCTTTATTTCTCCCTCTATCTCTCTCTATATCTAATCTATTTGCCTCCCATGTCCTTTCTCATTCTATATTCATCTCTAGCTCTATCTATTTTTCTCTCTTCCTCTCTCACTCTATATTCATCTCTACCTATATATTCCTCTCTTCCCCTCCATCTCTAGAAATGTCCCCCTCTCTCTACCCATCCATCTCTCTCCCTATATCTCCCCCTCCCTCTTCATAGACCTTCATTTTCTTCTTGATTGAAAGATTTTCTTTCACTTATTTCTAGAGACCTTTGTTACACAATATTATTTTATGAATGGCCAACCAATTGAACTCATGTAATACACAAATTTATGCAAAAAATAGGCTTAAAGTTTCCCTACTTGACATTCCACACCTCTTCGGTGTACCCATTGCACACCAAACTGCAATTGCTAATATTTATAAGTATAAAACTCAAAAATTAAAAAAATCCTTTAAAAAACTCAATCTTTTTTTTAAAGAACCACACAAAAATCGTTTTAAAATATAAAGTAAATAAAATATATGAATAACAAAGAGAAGATTAATAATTATAAAAGTAAAAAATAAAATTGTAAAATAATGAATAACAATGATTATTTCTAAAACTTACAAAATCTTAAATTTACTATTATAATTAAAATAGCTTCTTAAATTGATATTTACAAATTAAAAAATATTCTTAAAATTACTATTACAAATTAAAAATAAATTTTTAGATTAATATATTAAAAGTTAAATTACATTCAAATTTTAAAAATTAAAAATATTGTTAAAAAATAAAAGTCATGTAATAATTTTAAAATATAATAATTTTTAAAAATTAACTCTTTTAACATAAAACAATTTTTAATTTTTAAAAAATTACTAATAATTTAAAGTTCTAAATATGAATTATTAAAAATAACAAATCAAACAATATAGTCTAATTAAAAATAAATTAATTATAAAATGCAATATATATATATATATATTTTAAAAGGATCACACCATCCAGGGCTTCCCTTGTCAAGAGGCGACGGAAAACCCTTATTTCAACGTTACTTTTGATTTTATATTAAGAAACAAAAGCAGTGTGAATTCTTTTCTACGTTACTTTTGACTGGACCCAAAGCGAAGCCATTAATTTCAATGAATGAAAGCTCCAGGTTACATTTTAGCTGGAAAATAAAAACGAAAAAAGTCTTGGCGTACACCAGTCATCACAAGATTCCTTGTGCCATCGTATACCATCGACGCTGCTCCATCGGCATACGACGCCGGAAGTTGTGCGATTACGTGGGGAACCCCATGGGATCTCCCCCGCGGCGTCAGACTGGGGGAAATTCTGGTGGGGTTCCCCCACGTAAATAGCCTATCGGCTAATAAAAGAAAAAACACTATCCCTAAAATAATTGGAATTAACAAATTTGACGTCACACGTTCCTATACCCGTTCTTTTAACTGAGCAATTTTTTTTCTCTTTTTAAAGAAATGTATTTATCCTCAATCATACGATGCTATTCCTTTTCAGCAAGGATCTATTCTAAAAATAATATCGATAATTATCCTCTTCCTAAGTATTTCATGCATTTGATGTCTCAATCGCTTCTTTCCGAAGAAAGATCTATTCCTTTCCCCATTATATTTACTGGAGACTTCTTTATTGCCTTCAAACTAATGTACACAGTTTGTCTACCGAATCAAACTATTCATACATAATATTCTGGTGGGTTTTACTAGGAATCATGGCTTTCATAATGGTCTTGGGATTTTGCCTGTACAGAGTGTAGTTAAATTACATATCTCTTAATTTAGGATAAAATAAACATTGACTATTAAAGATTTTAGATTTTCAGTCACAAATAATATTATATATCTCACAACACTGTAAAGTACCTGCATGTATATTCCATTGAAAACTTTTATATGCACTTGGTTTCTATTGGAAGGGTTTCTTATGATCTCGAATGTTTACCATTATAAAATCTACATTAAAAAATTACCCACTACAAATCTATGCCAGAAAAATATTGGCTAACATTACCCACAGTTGGGTGATATTAATCTGAGTGCATGTGAAATGCTCTTGTAATCATGTATGGGAAAATGTGGAAGCATAGACAAGGCAGCTGATCTGTTTCACAGGATACCTCAAAGACATATGGTCTCATTGAATGCTATGATTGCTGGTTATACAAAAAATACGTTTGTTCAAAAGGATACAGAAAATTTCAACCAAATGCAACCAATGAATGCTATGATTGCTGGTTATACAAAAAATACGTTTGTTCAAAAGGATACAGAAAATTTCAACCAAATGCAACTGGCTGGTGTAAAGGCACAGACCGCAACCTTTGCCAGCATCCTTATAGTCTTTGCAAAAATGGGAGCTTTGGAACGACCAGTTTTAGGTGAAAAAGTTCCAAAACAAGATTGAGCATTCCCCTCACTTGCGATAACAGACGTAGACAGCATGCGACATGTGGAAGCGTAGACAAAGCATAGGGACTCCTGAAATGCCATGATTGCATAATATAAACAGAAAACCTTTGTACCTCGCCTTGGACTTTCTTCATCCCACAGACAATTTTACCCACTGCAATATAGAGAAAAAACAAACAACAGCTTAAACACTTGAATAAAGAATAACAGATTGGGAGGAAATGAAGGAGGTTAACCAAGAAATCTAAATCACGGCATAAAAAATCAGAATCTAACATGCGATAGCAGTGTGTAAAATCAGAAGCTCTACCTTAGTTCGCTTTGAACCTTAAAAAGCAGTAAACAAATCAGTACATCTGAATCTTACGTTTCCTGTATTTACATAGCTAGTATACATATAGCAAAATCTTTCCCAGATTAACTATTACCAAAAAAAATTAACAAATTTAACAAAGAAACAAGATTTTTTTTTTGCATTGACCCAAATTGTCACAATTTCACAATTTTTGCTCTGGCTCCATTTTCAATATTCATTTTCTTGAGGCTCTCCTATTTTCATTGTCCCGGAACAGCAACAGGCAACATTTTCAAACCCGGGACTTTAAAATCTACAAATAAGCTGCCGAGCGCACAAAATTCCTTTCCTCTTCATTCAAATGCCTCATTTTGAAACAAAACATAAAGATTTTTAACCTTCTCAGACAAAAAGAAAAGGCTAACAACAAAGCCTCCAATAAATATACAAATCAGCGAAGGAGAAGGCATATAGCAAGTATATTATCTGATTATAAAATATTTGCATACAAATTTAAAACATAAAGCAATGCAAATGAAAAAAGTTGCCATCAAATTGACAAAAAACACTACAAATGGAAATAGGATGTTCTCTTCCAATTGTCAAATCAATATTTATCTGCTTTTATGTGATAAGTGAGATTTTGGAGGTTGTTACCTAATATTTTGGATGCTTACCACTAAACGAGACCTCAAACTTGTTTTCCGACAACTCAACAATGGTTTGTAGGTGCGAGACATGTTTTAGACTCAAATCCCATACTATACATGTAGCCTATCAACTAATAATCTAGACTTGAATTTGGAATTGCTATGGATATATTCACAGTTTATATGTGGGTGTTGAAATGCACATAGCTTATGTATGTGGTTGTCAAGAGATACATAGTTTGACATAGTTTGGAATTTATATTTTGTCTATGTTTTCCTTTGTCATGGGTTTGATATAGGAATCAACATACATATTATTGCTTTGCTTCTCATGTCCATTTTCAGGTAATTATGAGGGGCAGTTGCACTACATCTATAAATTCATCTATCCTTTTAGATGATGAATTTTTCCATTTTCAAATAATTATCAAGGGAAGTTCTACATCTATAAAATCCATTTTATAATGAATTTTATATAAAATTAATGATTAAAATATTATATAAAATCATTAATAAAATTATTCAATAATTATCTAACTTTAAACAAAAATTAAAACCTTTTAATTTTGTAGACACTGAATAATGTCCCAAGTGTATGAATGCCATTTTTCATATCAATTCTTACATAATGAAATAATTTTAATTATTTGATTATCCCTTAAGTCATATTCTCCTAGTAATTAAATAATTCTTAATTATTTAATTAATTCATTTTCTCCTTATTTTTGATTAATTAAATAAATTTATTTATTTACGTCCCTAACTAATTCTCTTTTCCTCTATAATTAAATAAATTCTAATTTTATTTAATTATTTTCCATTTTTCTACTATAACTAAATAATTATTTTAATTATTCATTAGCTTTTTCTTCTATAATTAAATAAATTTTATTTATGTAATTATTTTCTACCTTTCCCTCCACTATTAAATAATTATTTTAATTGTTTAATATTTTGACCCTTTCCTACACTTTTAATTAAAAGTCAACTTATCACATGTCTTCTATAATTAAATAATGTTTTAATTATTTAATTATTAACTTTCTCTTATAAATTAAATAATTTTATAATTATTTAATTTTCTCCAACAACCTCTTTTTCTTTTCCAATCTTATCTTCCATGTCAATCTTATTTTTTCTTGTCTCATTCATTTTCAACCCTTGATTGAATTATCTCATAATTCAATCTTAGCCATTCATTTTGTGTCTTTGCCCTAATTTAACCCTAACCCTATTTCATACTACATCTTTCAATCTTGGCTATTGATTGACATGTCTTATTGACTTTTAATCCTAACCCTTCATTCCAATTTGATTTTCTATAAAAAAAACACCTATCATTGTCATTTCAACATCTACATGAACATCTTCTAAGCTAATGCCATGTTGCTGCATTATGAGCAACCACATTCAAATATTCAACAACTTCAACATATTACATTCAATCTTTTGATGTTTGCATTCCATTTGGTTTGATTTAAATTATGTTTTATGCATATTTCTATTTCTATCCATTTTACATTTTGGTCAACCTAATGTGAACCCTTCCTTCTAACCCTTGTTCTTTTGAGTTATCATGAGTTTGATTTTGCAGGTCAAAGGTTTTTTCTAAAGAGGGCTTGAAGATCAAGTTTTTGTAGGAGTCTCCAATAAAAAAAATAGCCTCAAGGAGGCCAAGAGACGAATTTGTTCAATATATTTTTGATATATATAATTGGATATATTTTGCTTACTGTAAATTTTTTGAATTTTTTTAAACCTTCAAACCTTCATATGAAAATCTATGTGTTAATTTTTTTTTGCAGATTAAAAAATATATCTGAATGTTGGTGTGCATTAATCTCTATTTGAATATACATAGTCATAGGCAGATAATTTTTGTATTATATACGGGTTAATATCTTTTTTGCAGATTAAAAAAAAAATCTCTAATGTTGTTGTGCATTAATCTCTATTTGAATATGCATAGTTACATAATTTTTGCATTATATACATATTTACAAATATATATAGACATATATTTTCTTTTTATAAACTCACACAACATAAAATATCTCTAATGTTGTTGTGCATTAATCTCTATTTGAATATACATAGTCACATAATTTTTGCATTATATACAAATTTATAAATATATATAGTTATATATTTTCTTTTTATAAATGCACACAACATAAGCACAAGTCAATATATACATGAATAACCAGTTGCATTTTTTAAACCCTAAAACCTTTGCTCTCTTCTTTCTTTGTATATCATTAAAATAGTAGTTTTACTAAAACAGGCATAATTTTTGTGTAACAGGTTAGGTTTTTGAAATTCAAAAAGCGTCGGAAAGCTGGTTTGGAGCTCTTCACAGTGGTACAAATGTATTTTCCAGATTCTACTCCAAAAATTAGGTGCATTTAGTCCATGTCACCCTTTCTTTTCAACTTCAAATGCTCATATCTTTGTCATACAAAATCATTTTTCAAAATTAGAAAAAAAAAAAAAAAAAACTTATCAAAAAATCATAAGGAATTCTCTTTCACAATCAAATTTTGATTTATACGTTTTTTTGGCATGTTTTCCACACAATTGAAATCAAACTTAAAATTTGAACAAAAAAATTAAATAAAAAGGATGGAACTATAGAATAATGCTTTTCTCTTGTCCCAATTTCTATTAGAGCACCTAATTGATAATTTTTGTATACCAGAAGGTGGATTTGTGATTTTCCTTTTAGCAATTTCATAGAATGAAATGCATTAAAATAACTTTGATATGGTTGTAGCATTGCCTAAATGTTAAAGAATGCACTACTAGTGTAATTTGTTGGCACATTATAGTACAGTTTCACCCTCAATCATAATTTTATTGTGTAATTTAAACCTCCAACAAGTTTAATGAAATTTCATCCATTATGACTTCCACTATTGCACATTTTTTTAGTTTCATCAAGAAAATTTGAACAAAAATTTAAATAAAAAAGGTGTAACCAAAGAAATAATGAGTTTCTCTTGTCTCAATATCTATTATTAGAACACCTAATTGATAATTTTTGTACCCAAGAGGTGGATTTGTGATTCTCCTATTAGCAATTTGATGGAATGAAATACATTAAAATAACTCTGATATGATTGTAGCATTGCCTAAATGTTAAAGAATGTTACTAGTATAATTTTCTGGCATGTTGCAGCAAAGTTTCACATTTAATCATAACTTGTTTACATGCAATTTAAACATCATCATAAAGCTTACTAATAAAAGAGTAAAGAATATTATAATATCTGAACATGAAAACCCAAACCTTCAATAATTTTTTTTTTTTTAATAAAGCAACCAGAATTACATATCAGAATTGCATAAGATAACAGTTATAAGCCAAAGCAAAAAAACAAAGTAATTAATACTTTCTAAAATTAGATGAGGGAAGAAGATTAATTTATGCATGTTCAAATTCTTTTCTTCTAGTTCTTATTTTACGTAAGGTTTTTATTGCATTGCTCTGTTCTTCTCATCTACAACCCTTGTAAAATAAGATACTTTGCAGTGGACAATCCTCATATGCCACAATAATTATAAAAATCTATAACTAATATATATATAAAATATGCATTAATATATATAAAAATCTGCATTAATATATATAAAAATAAAAATCTACAGTAATATATATAAAAACTCTGCATTAATATATAGGAAAATCTGTATTAATATATATAAAAACCTGCATTAATATATATAAAATCTGCATTAATATCATGGGCTTTAATGCAAAAGGCTGATCAGATAGATTTTTGGCATAATACATGCTTTGAAATTAATTAATCATTTAGAAAAACAAACTTATGAAACGCATGTATTTTCAATTCTATGAAGTTACATTAGAAGCATTTCCCTAAAAACATATACTCTAATATTAAAGTTGCTTGCTTTGAGATGCTTGTGTGATAATAACATATATTCTAACTTTTAACAACTCATTTGCTTTTAAACCAGTAGAATTGATGAACATGAAGTGAGAAATATGAGTGGAAATGCTGCTAAAATATTTAGAAAAGTTTATCAAAACCCAATAAAAAACACTAAAACGACTTTTGCTTATTAGAAAGCTAATTCTCAAACCCATAATGGTCCTCAGGCAGCCACTGCTACAACAGTTACTACAAGGAATAGTAATAATAGTTTGTAATGCCTCAAGTGTCAAATTGTTTTAAAATGTAATTGATGGCTATGTGCTGGAAAAAAACTTTGATGAATATGTTTTGAATATTCTTGAGCAAAAAAACCAGAAGCAGCAAAACCCAAGAGGGGAGGTGGCAAGAAGGGAGCTATCAGAACAGAATGCTCCTAACTGATGAGGGCAGAGCATTTCCACGGTGTCTGTGGTCCCTTAACAACAACAGTTACAATAATGACTAAAAAAAGGCATTCCAATATTAATCGAAACTATGGCTAAAAAAAGCTAATGAACTTCTAGATAGGCACAATGTAATTGCAGACATTACATTATTGAGAGCATGTTGATAATCAGTATAGTAGTATGGTCCAATAGTTACTCTGACCTACCATAATCATCTATTTTCAATAATTATTACAATGGTAGACAAAAAGAATTTAGTCTTTTTTTAAAATTATAGCTACTTTCTCAGTATTTTATAGGGTATTATAGTGAGTTGGAGCAGTAGAATGAGAAATCGAATTGAGAGACCTAGAGGAAGTTGGGCGGCCTCACAGGGACATTCACAACCAAATAAAGTATGGATTTCTCTTACTTTTGATCTCTTTTATTCTGATGATGGATTATGAAGTGTGATCCAAAATATTGATGATAAAAACCCAAACACAATCAAAACTAGAAACAAAAATTGATTCATGATTATAGATTATAAAAACTTGATTTCTTTAAATGAACACGTGTAAATCCTATCATACAATGCAGCATACAAAAATAGATTGAGGGATTCAAACTAGCCTACTACCTCGCCTCCAACACCAACCTCTTTCAGCTCATACAATTCTCAGCAAAACCAGCATAAACGGTGCAAAGTTACTTTAAAACCCTAAGAAATAGTGCACCGACAAATGCTCTGTTTTGTCTTGCCTCCACACCATATGAACTATATATCAAGGCATGCAATGGCCTAAAGAGACGTTGTGGAGGTTCGGTGTCATACGAGAGTGGAATTCTGACAGAATCTCAAATGACGAGGTTGATTAGTTTGGCTGTAATTTACTATTAGGGGCTGGATTTCTCAGAAAAACAACAGCCCCTCAAACAATTTTCCCGTAATAGTAAATTACAGCCAAACTAATCAACCTCATCATTTGAGATTCTGTCGGAACTCCACGCTCGGACGACACCGACCCTCCAAAACGTCTCTTTAGGCCATTGCATGCCTTGATATATAGTTCGTATGGTGTGGAGGCAAGACAAAACAGAGCATTTGCCGGTGCACTATTTCTCAGGGTTTTAAAGTAACTTTGCGGCGTTGATGTTGGTCTTGCTAGAATTGTACGAGCTGAAAGAGGTTGGTGTTGGAGGCCAGGTAGGCTAGTTTGAATCCCTCAATCTATTTTTGTATGCTGCATTGTATGATAGGATTTACAGGTGTTCATTTAAAGAAATCAAGTTTTTATAAATCTATAATCATGAATCAATTTTTGTTTCTAGTTTTGATTGTGTTTGTGCTTTTATCATCAATATTTTGGATCACACTTCATAATCCATCATCAGAATAAAAGTGATCAAAAGTAAGAGAAATCCATACTTTATTTGGTTGTGAATGTCCCTGTGGTACCACCCAACTTCCACTAAGTCTCTCAATTTGATTTCTCATTCTACTGCTCCAACTCACTATAATACCCTATAAAATACTGAGAAAGTAACTATAATTTAAAAAAAGACTAAATTCTTTTTGTCTACCATTGTAATAATTATTGAAAATAGATGATTATGGTAGGTCAGAGTAACTATTGGACCATACTACTATACCGATTGTCAACATGCTCTCAATAATGTAATCTCTCCAATTACATTGTGCCTGTCTAGAAGTTCATTAGCTTTTTTTTACCCATAGTTTCCGTTAATATTGGAATGGCTTTTTTAGTCATTATTGTAACTGTTGTTGTTAAGGGACCACAAACACCGTGGAAATGCTCTTCCCTCGTCAGTTAGGAGCATTCTATTCTAATAGCTCCCTTCTTGCCACCTCCCCTCTTGGGTTTTGCTGCTTCTGGTTTTTTTGCTCAAGAATATTCAAAACATATTCATCAAAGTTTTTTTCCCAGCACATAGCCATCAATTACATTTTAAAACAATTTGACACTTGAGGCATTACAAATTATTATTACTATTCCTTGTAGTAACTGTTGTAGCAGTGGCTGCCTGAGAACCATTATGGGTTTGAGAATCAAATTTTTCTAATAAGCAAAAGTCGTTTTAGTGTTTTTTATTGGGTTTTGATAAACTTTTCTAAATATTTTAGCAGCATTTCCACTCATATTTCTTACTTCATGTTCATCAATTCTACTAGTTTAAAAGCAAATGAGTTGTTAAAAGTTAGAATATATGTTATTATCACCAAGCATCTCAAAGAAAGCAACTTTAATATTAGAGTATATGTTTTTAGGGAAATGCTTCTAATGTAACTTCATAGAATTGAAAATACATGTGTTTCATAGGTTACATTTTCAGATTTGTATTATAGGGTTCTGATACTTATAGTAGTGAGACTTTTTATTGCTGTTAGTAGTGAGACTTTTTATTGCTGCACAGTTATAGTTTGTTTTTCTAAATGATTAATTAATTTCAGAGCATGTATTATGCCAAAAATCTATCTGATTAGCCTTTTGCATTAAAGTCCATGATATTAATGCATATTTTATATATATTAATGCAGGTTTTTATATATATTAATACAAATTTTCCTATATATTAATGCAGACTTTTTATATATATTATTGCAGAATTTTTATATATTAATACAGAATTTTTATATATATTAATGCAGAATTTTATATATATTAATGCATATTATATATATATATATATATAGTTATAGATTTTTATAATTATTGTGGCATATGAAGATTGTCCACTGCAAAGTATCTTATTTTACAAGGTTTATAGATGAGAAGAACAGAGCAATGCAATAAAAACCTTACGTAAAATAAGAACTAGAAGAAAAGAATTTGAACATGCATAAATTAATCTTCTTCCCCCATCTAATTTTCCTAATTCAACCTATAGAGAAAATATTAATTACTTTGTTTTTCTGCTTCGGCTTATAACTGTTATCTTATGCAATTTTGATATGTAATTCTGGTTGCTTTATTCAAAAAAACACATTAAATTAAAAAAAAACATAGAAACAAGGAAAAACATAGTCTTATGCAATGCTTGTTTAAAAAGAATTTTCTAATGTTTGGATTGAAAGACAAACCAAATAAAAAAAAAACCTTTTCTAACCCCCTACTCTAAGCATAATCTATATCAGTATCACATAACATCCAACCTAATGGAACACTACCCACTTACAATTAATTCTCCATATACTAGTTTTATCTAGGTGCCAAAAGTACTTGAAATTTGAAAAAAAAAATAGAACTTACATGAATTTTATACCAATAGTAGCATGAAACTTGTTTAGAGTGTCAAGGAATAGAACCATTTGCAACCACTTCTTCATGTTTGACACCATCAATCGCTTATTCATGCTTGACAATTAACTAGGCAAAAACCTCGTTGCTTGGTATTGTTTGAAACGCCCGTCGTGCAAACCCCAGAGAACACTGTGAATAATTTTTTTTTTTTAATAATTAAATTAAATATGTAATAACACTTAACCATAATCACATTTCACATTACATAACATTAACACACTTAGTTCTCTGGGGCACGTGAGGTTACATCGCAACAACTAAACGGAAATAAAAATAAAGATTACAACAATATCATTTATAACGATAACCAAGGATAAGAATACATCCAAAACCATGATGCGAGATTAATCAACATCGCATAATTACATCCAGGATAAATCTCTTAATAAAGATACAAATGATCCTAACTATTACATCATTGTTTTAATATTACCTTACAATCTCTGATAATTGAAATACATTGAATTTCCCAACATGGGGACTGATACAAGAATAATGAAATATGAAATACAAGGTGAATGCTGATACAACTCCAACTGGAAATGCTGAGAAGACAGGACGCTAATGGGGAACCCAACGGGTGCGGAGCACGTTCCACCCAACCATGTGAATTACAAGTAACTCACCCCCATGCTCAGAGGTGACGAGGAAGAGATCCCGACCATGAATGTCAAACCGACTCAACAACAACACGATACAAAACAAGTACAACTCAAAGCATACAATGAACGACCATCAACTTTCACAAATCACATACCAAGTTAAAACTAAGAACTCATCACAATAACATGAAGTACCTCTAATTAACAATCATGAAACAAATTCACAAGAATCAAAGGCATCATAAAGATACAATATCCAGAAGAACCGCAACAACATCCAAAATACATTTCCAAATAAATCTGAAACAATAAAAAGTACATGATTCCATATAAATCTAAACAACCATTCAGAATGCAAATCCAGAGGCAACCGGAACCAAGGCAAATAGGTGTCAAGTGGAGAGGGTCATCACATAGCTCTCATGGGATCCCCTGGCACTTCCTCCAACTGAGGCGCCGACACCCATCTATGGATTCACTAGCCCTCGAAAACAACATAAAGATTACAATATCCAGAGGCGACAACAAACAAGAACAAGGATGTCTAGTGGAGAGTGTCATCGCATAGCTCTCATGGGATCCCCTGACACTTCCTCCAACTGAGGCACCGACACCCATCTATGGATCCCCTGGCCCTTCCTCCTAACTGAGGCGCCGACACCATAGGGTAGCTAATGCGGAGCTGATAATCTCTCATGAAGACGAGACTACGACTTTGGCGACCACGGCCTACTCAGTCTATCACTAGTCTATGGTAGCCCTAATGCATAGATGAAGAATCCAATTTTAATTATCTTGTGTGCTTTACTACCCATCCCCCTAAATTCTATTTTTAGGTTATCACTTGTTAATTACTCTTACGTGGGTTCCCCTGAGCACTTCCTCTTACCTGAGGCGCCGGCGCCCACGAAGAGCTACTCTCCCTATGACCCCTAACATATCTCAAGCAGGCAAGGGTTGAACTAGCAAATATAAAGCATAACACCAAAAAAACAGATACACGAGGCATTAACCCTCTCGCAATTACTCATAAACAAAAGTCTTAACCAAACTGTTCAACCCTTCCTCACATAAAACCAAAAACTCCAAAAGCATAATCTAAGACGAGAACCACAGTTTAAAACAACAAGCCTTTGGAACAAGGTTTCACCAACAACGGTTCCCACATGGACAACACTAAACAAAAAGGATCATAACATAAAAGAAAACTCGCATTACAGTGGCAAGATTGTACCATTGACTTTCATTCCCAGGCAAATAACTAAATTAGTACACCAAAAGAACCCTGATCATTAAAAGATTCCAAGTCTTAATTATAACTGAATACATTTAATAAAATAATCCATGGTTTAATTATATTTAAAAATAATCCCCATTTTACCCCGCACAATAATAATTTCCATAACTTACTTCTTTAATTACCCAAATATATATTAATTTTCGTAATTAACCAGTGGAATCAAATTCAGCTATTGTTAATATTTATTTCACGTATATACACACACATATATATAACTCATATATAACTCATAAACATTCATATCAATAATTAACCATCCAGATTTATTGTCCTTAATAAATTATACTATACAAATAATATTCTGATCAAATTAATTTACTGCCAAACAATACCTTTACATAGCATATACATATATATATATAATTAAATAAATAAACATAAATTAAAATGCATTAAAATCGAATTGAATAAAAATCGACCAACAAAAACAAAATTTAATATAAAACAATTAAAATTTAAATAAATAAAAAATAAAAAAATAAAAAGACAAGTCCCATCCCAGCGCCAGTCCTACGGACTGCGCGCGGCAGTCCGTATGACTGCTGCGCCAGCAGTCCCCGGACTGCTACGCCAGTCCGTTGCCTGGCGCAGGCGCAGGCGCAGGCGCAGGGGCAGGGGAGAGGGTACGGCCCTGCGCCGTCCCTCCCCTCTCCCATGCACTTAAAACTTTTTATATATATATTTTTTTATAAAATTGTATTTACAAATTTTATTTTATTTTAAGTTTATTTCAATGAAATAAATTTCCGTCCTTTTTGCAGGTACGGACGCTGACGAAATCCAGAATAACAAAATTTCAACTATTTTAAACACATTTTAAACACAGAGACTTTTAACTTAAGATCAATAATATAATTATATATGTAAAATATATATATATATATAAATAAAGAGGGAAAAACATTTCTTCTGTGTAAACACAGAAAAATCATACCTTAAATAACAGAATAAATATATAATGGTAAATAACTACACACAAGCACAGAATAAGATTTATGTGTAAAAAAACAAAACAGAATAACCATAAATTAAAAATGATTTTCAAAAATAATATTTCAATTCTTTTTTAAAAAAAATACCAAGATTGTTCTTTTCTACAGGGATAGCAGAGAGATCGTGTATATCAAAATAGCATTTGAAGAGTTTATTTTCCGTTGTTTGCAAAACAAGATCTTCTAGTCTCAACATAAAATTTTCTCTTCAAGGAAAACCTATTTGTTTATTCATTTTCAATTCTTCAAAGAAATCCTTTAAATTTAAATCGCAGACAAATTTTATTTTACTTCTTCTTTTATTTGCAATACAAAATTCATTCAAATCATAATTTTTGTTTATTTTGCAAATTCAGAGACAATCAAAGATAGAGACGGGTGTGCTTCTTTGAGAATCTGATGAAGCTCGTTCCTGACGGCCTTTACGAAGAACTCCTCCTTGCTTCGAATCTCCTCTGAGTCACCGTGCTCAAATTTCGAACCCGATCATTTGTTCAGAAGACTCCAAAATAACTAGTAATAGATTCCCAAACCCTTTCTAGAACTCTCTTCAAATGACTAGGCAAAAACCTCGTTGCTTGGTATTGTTCCTTATGGTGGTGAGGAATTATGAACCGAATGGATATCTTTTGGAGAAGATAGGGATGGTATGGATTGGCGAGACAATTGATTTTAATTTTGAACTTGCTCCTCTTGAGAAATGTTATTGATATCAAGTAGCTTGTTTGACATAATAGGGAAGAAAGCAATGGTGGAGTAGGAGGCTCCAACCAACAATCGAAATAATAAAAAAGTAGTATCTATTTTGCCTCAAGAACTAAATGATGTTGTTCTAGTAGGAATAACATGTGTACTTGTGAATGTTGGAATAT
>VDFB02036948.1:0-15176 GCA_007258455.2 Sequoia sempervirens | reverse complement strand
AAAAGTAAGATATGATTAAAAATTAGAACATAATAAATAATTAAATTTTACCTTCACAATCTCGTCCATTGGTGTCCAAAACCCTTGCTCATCAAAAATGCAATCAGCCATAGCAATCCCTGCAGTGCTTGTAGAAAAGGATGAGGAAGACCACTCCTCACTAGTAAACATGCGCCTCAAAGCTGCCCTTGACCGAATCAAGGATTGCATCGTGATAAAATTTGTTGCAAACCTGGTGATGCCAGGACGAGACAACTCCCTCAGCCCCGTGTATTGCCTCATAAGGTTAAGCACCCATGTGTGGTTGTATACAAATTTGCAAACGTTTTTTGCTGCTTCCACACATGTTTTGATCCATGGGAGCTTCCCAAGATCCTCCAACATGAGGTCAATGCAATGGCCGGCACATGGAGTCCAAAATATAGTAGGGTGCCTCTCCATCAATAACCTACCAGCAGCAACATAATTTGCTGCATTGTCTGTCACCACTTGCACTACATTTTCTTCCCCCACATCAGCTATCACGTCCTCTATAGCCTCACACAGGTATGTGGCATTTTTGATTTGGCCAGAAACATCAATGGACTTAATGAAGACGGTGTCACCTGAAAAAAAAAGCAAAACCAATTATTCAATAAATTAAAAAACATAAATCAGCCATATTAAATTATGTGATTCACTAAATAAAATTCAAATTCCAATGCATTGAAGGAAGTACAATTACCTCCGGAGGAAACTAGGAAATTAAGCAACATCCTATTTCTCCTATCAGTCCAACCATCAGTCATGATGGTGCAACCAATCATGCTCCACTGCTTGCGCTGCTCCTCTAATTGTGCTTTCACATCTGCCACCTTTTGAGTCAAAAGTGGGCCCTTTAATTCATCTTCACTAGGGGCTTTGAACCCCGCCCCACATATGGTTATCGCATCAACTGTGTTTTGCCAGAAAGGTGACCTATAACATGTCATAAATAAATTGATAAGTTACATAAGTATTGTAAAATTTGAATTCAATAATGAGATAATGAGATACATCTAGATTCTAAAATTTAAATATAAATTTTAAAACAATTAAACGAAAAAAAATTACCTGGCTACATGGAAGGGAATGGTGCAGTAGTACCAAAAGTCTGCAATTGCCTTTTTGGCTGCATCATGTGCGCCCTTGTTCCAACCCATGCTCTCAAGCGACGGTTGGGAACCAGGGGTAGTGCGTGGTACAAAATATGAGTCCACCCTAGATTTACGAACTCTAGGGCCAATGCTAACATTGCCACTACCACTAGCAGTAGCAGCGCCACCAGCACTAGGAGTACGCATAGGCATTGCTGATGCAGAAACAGAAGCACTACCACAAGCACTAGCACTAGGACGGTATGGAGGCATGGAAGAAGCATCTCCAACAGCACCAAGTCCCTGTCCAACTCCAACACTCAACAACTCCTGCTTCTGTTTCTTTTTCATTTCTTTTTGCATTTCAAAAGTTTCTAATTGCACCTGCACTTCACGAACAACCTCAGGAGGTGCTACAGGGCAACCCACTGCATCATGGGCGGGTATGCGTGCAAGATGATATTTTAATCGATTTATGCCTCCATGATATATTGTTTTGCAGTAGAAACATTTGGCGTCTCCTTTTTTCATTCTGGGAAAGATTTCAGCATGTTTCCAAGTAGGGTCTTTTCTGACTGGGGTATGAGACATTGTGAAAATAATAATATGGTATGATTTGCAAATGAATGTGGCTGCAAAAGTAGGGTTTCTAAAATTATTTAAGTTGCAAGTAGGGTTTGTAAAAAAAATATGCAAACTCAAAAGAATAGTGATTTTACAAATTACAATGAATTATTTGTTAAAAAAACACAAAAAAATCAATTAAAATCGAACTTACCTCTTAGATTTAGCTTGGAATGCAATACAAACTCCTCCCATTCACTGGTAATGAGCTCTCAATGCACCTCCTTGCTGGTATGAAGCTCCCCAAATGATATATGCCCCTGGATTTGTCTTCAACAACTTGCCGGTTGCCCTCTCTTCTCCTATTTTTCTTCACAACTCTCTCTTTTCCTCCTATTTTGCCAAATGAATGAAATGAGGGCCCTTTAGAAATGAGAACAGAAGATATGTCAAAAAACAAATAAAAAAGTTAAGTTTAATATGTTTTGGCCTTTTTGTATGCTACGGCAACCGCGTCCATAGTCGGGACTTCGCCCGGTCACAGCGCCTGAGCGTCAGCAGTCGAACTGGGCGATGCGGCCTTGGCGATCCATACATACCACCGAGACGGCGGGGAAGCATTCGGCACGGAACTCGCCACTTATCAGGGGGACTCGCGAAGTCTGAGCTATGATCTCGCAGGAAGACTTCAAAGTCTTGAAGAATGCCCCAAATTGAAGACTTACTAAAAATAGTAAGTTGTCGAAATTCGATGAAATTTTGTTGGGGACCTGCTGGAAGCATGCCAACCGCAGCGTGAAGCTCGGATTCCAATTTATTCATTCCATTTGACATCAAATTGACCAAGAGATTCAAAACCCTAATTCTTAGACTTAGCCAAATTTCACGGCTAAAGCTCTGTTGGGCATCCACAAGAAGACAGACAGAAACAAAAGAGATGACAACAAAGCGAAAAAAAGCAAACCAAGCGGCCGAACAAAGCAAAAATTAGGGGGTCCCCATTTGCAATGGGCCGATGTGTGAAAAGGTCACAACAAGACCTTTTGCACTTTGCTTCGTTTTCCTTATACTCATTTTAAAACTTTTCTTTCTTGAAAGGGTTCATCCCTAGGTGCATTGGAATGTTGAGCATCTTGGTAATACCCTTGGAATTAGCTCTGGATATGCCCTTCCCTCATTAATGACCACAATCTCCTTCCTGCATCATATTTATAAATGCATTGCAGTATTGATTCTGGGGATTCCATTGACATGGGAAACCCTACAGCCTTGTGTAATTTGCTTTTGGCTATGTTCTTTGCCCATGGACTGGCATTCTCTACTGTAATTCTTGCATGAAATTTGTCAATGTCAACATGCCCTAGATTGGTATAAAAATGACACCGAACTTAGGCTAGATATTTGACTAATGAGTCACCCCTTGGAATTGGTATTTCATGTCTTTAGCTCTTTTGCTCATTGACCCTGATTCTAGCGACAATTGCCAAACCTCTACAAAGATGAAATGCACGGTCCAATCCACAATGCTTGCCTTCAAATTTACTTCGTGCTCTCAAATTTTCTCTTCAATTCTCCTTCCCTCTTCAAAATTTCTTTTGGTATCGATATTATCAAGAAAAACAATTTTAAAGTAAAGAAAATCAAGAAAAGAAAAGATTGCATTCAATTCAATTGTGTAGTAGGTGAGCATTAATTGAATCCCATGGGAATACATTTCAAATATTTCAAGTCAATTTTAGCAAATTGTTTTTATGTCTAAGTTCAACTTGAGAATCCATTTCCACATTTCTCTATTACTGACTTTCCAAAATTGCATTCGAAATGTAAATTCCAATGGTCATTTCCCACTAATTTTAGCATTGATGCAATTGGGAGTTGTTTTCCTTTCTCTATTACTGACTTTCCAAAATTGCATTCGAAATGTAAATTCCAATGGTCATTTCCCACTAATTTTAGCATTGATGCAGTTGGGAGTTGTTTTCCTGCAATTGTGGGTAATTCAATTGCTACCAGATGTGAGAGATTCTAAGGGATGTGGAAATATTAAAACTTAATATTAGGTTTAGATGAAAATCTCTGCTAATGATGTCATCATCCAAGAATATAATGTCATTCTATATAAGTTGATTGTTTTCGGTTGATAGGATTGATGATGTAAGCATAGCATATTGATGATGTCATTATTTTATAGTTGCAGCAAAAATGAAATGAACTAGAAATTTAGGTTTGAATAAGTGCAGTTCACTTGGGGACGAAATGCTTGCAATATACATCAACATGATGTCATTATTGTATTTGGTGAAATGGAAGAATTTGCCTCTTGAAGACACCATGTGGGAAGGAGATGAGATCTTTGATCATCTAAATCTGAAATTGCTTGAGGGAAAACAATATCTTGGGCGGGAGGACTGTCATGTCGCTTGCACGCCAACACTATAATGGTACTTATTTTCAATAATAAAAGTGTTTTTAAACACTAATAATAATATAAATAGTAATATTAATTATTTTTAATAAATAAATAAATTAAAATACTTTTTGGTGACCGACCTAATTTTGAATTTTGGGTGCCAATTTTAAATAATTTAATATTAATTTAAAAATAATAATATTTGGGCCAACTTGGACTTTTCTTTGGATGCCAAATTTAAATTAAACAGGTATAAACATGTTTTGAGCTGGTTGGGTGAGGGCATCTGGGATTCTGGAGAATTGAATATTATTGTTTGTTTCCAATCTGTAAGCTGGGATGAAAACCCTAGTTTACAACTTACCTGAGGTAGGACGAAGCCTCTACTCTTAGTCTATTTCTCACTATTTTGATTTGTTCCTTGGAGTTGCTGGCCTAATAGTGTGGGTTTGGATCAGGAATTAGGGTGTGGTCCCATGAGGGGGGCTTCAGGATCTATTTTGAAGGAGCAGGGGGTCCCATGAACCAAAAAGAAAATGCTACAAGATTAATTAGAACATTTTCCCAAACAATAGCAGCCCCTTCTTTTTAGTTCGAAAATTTAAGTAGGTGCAAATGAGGCGGGGCTGAAAATTGCCCCACTAGTTAGGCTTTTTTCTGCCACTTTTCAATCATATGGAATTTCTAAATTTCCCCCAATTATTTTATTTTTTTATATTTATTTACTCTGTTGAATTGAATATGCAAAATAATAAAATTTATGAAACCACCAGCTTCCATAAATTTAGGAGCTTAAACTATACTACAAAATTCATGGGACCACCCACTTAAAACAATCCTAAAAAATCTCAGCAACACCCACTGATTTTTTTTAGGAAGCCCCTCTCCATGGGACCGCACCCTTAGTTAACATTGATCCAATGTCAGGGAATCAACAAACATATCAAATTCGCACCAAGATTGTGACCTTGTGGGGAATTTCAGAATCATCATATCAGCAATCACCCAGATTTAGATAGCTTGAAGGCACCTATAGCAGCATCCTAGTCAACTACAAACCCAATCTTCTAGGACCACCTAACAATAGTCACGAGGGAATGCCATCATTCTAGGCCTAAGGACTTGCGTCTACAGTTGTGAGGAGTTGACATAAACACTGATTACCTATAACAACACATTAAAAGGTGTTTTCAGACCTATACACAAGTGTTGATCACCTACAGCCACCCATTCAAGGGTGATTTCAAACCTAGAATAGATGTTGATTACCCACAGTGGCCTATACAAGGCGATTCCAGGCCAGACCCTCCTCCTGTTTAGGGCAATTAAAGTGTCTTTTCCCCGAGGGTTTCATGCCTTAAGATATTTTGTAACACACTGTCGTGCGAACCCCAAAGGACAACTAAAACAACAAATACTGTACAATTTTTTTTAAAATGAATCTAACCATACTTGAGATGTACATTGAATCATAAGTCATAAAACTTAATTAAACAAATTCATTAACACTTACGTCCCTTGGGGTACACGAGGAGACATTACAAAACTTAATTCCAAATAACGACGATAAAGAAGAAAGCCAAAAGAATAAACTATGATCAAAGTGTACGATTACAATAGAACACGTACATTTTAATTCATCAACCACAAACCATACACTTAAGTAAACACAACATATAAAAGATCGACATTAACAACATAAGAACTCAATGGGGCACATAACATTTCCCATGGATCAATAATAGCACAAGGGTAACCAAAGATAAACCGATGCATTACATCCATTTCAACACGTTACATTGTCCAAGTATTACAATGATACAAAGTGTTTCCCAATGTGAACGGGGGCCATATAACAAGATAGCATGATACAACTGAGTAGATGGGTACAAAGTAGCATAACTGGCTCCAAGTCGGATACAACTCTGGAATCACTGCAAGTGGCACAAATCTGCACCTTTCGATCCTTGACTGGGGACCCAATGGGGTGCTTAGCACGTTCCACCCGACCACGTGGGTCCGAAGACCCACCCCTCGTGCTAAGGAGCTGACAAGAAAGAATCCTCGACCAAGATAATCCATCAGAGAACCACAAGACTCACATCATACAAGAGTAACAAGAAACACAAGGATGATCACAACATCAAGAAACCACGACCAGAAACATGACATCTAAACATGACATCAATAAGTCACTTCATAATAGAGATAAACCACTTCCAAGAGCAAAGTAACAATAAATCACAAAATATATCATCAATAATATCAATAAACCACTTCCAGAGCAAAGTAACAATAAATCACAAAACATATCATCAATAATATCAAGTCATAATATCAATAAACCACTTCCAGAGGCTTGCAAAGATAACAAATCGTAAGGGGTACTAGAGGAGAGTGTCATTGCATAGTCCTACATGGGTTATCCTGGCCCTTCCTCCAAGCATCAGCTCAATCCTGACTACTCGAGGCGTCGGCCCCCATCTATGGTTATTTTGGCCCTTCCTCCTACCTGAGGCGCCGACCCCATAGGGTGACTCATGCGGAACCACTTACCTTTCATGAGGACAAGGCAGTGATCTTACCAACCAGGTCTTCTCATCGCATCCTTAGTCTGTGAAAGCACTAACAGTATGGGTGAGGCTCATAATTAATCTTGTTTAGTGTTTATCTACCCAACCTACTAGTTAATTAATTACATTATCACTTGATTAAGAAACTTTTCCATGGGTTATCCAAACAGCCCCTTTGTGCGCCGGCCCCCATGAAGAGCCACTCTCCCTACGACACCAAAACTAAATACAAGCAAGGGGTGTACCTCATCTCACATAAAAATCAAGTGTGCATACTCACAACATGCGAGGCAAGAACCATTTCGCAAACCCATTCCATATTACTGAAACAAGGACAAGGGAGGTACCACCCACAAGAACTAAAAGTTAGAATTAGGATCAATGAATCACAAAGATCCAATCATGGAAAATCAATATAAAACAAGTTTTTTTACATTGCCTTTGGAAGCCTAAAATACCGAAATCCACAAACTCCCACTGAGGATAGATGAAACATTACAGATTCCCAACCAAATTTCAACACGAACTCCATGAATAAAATCTCTTCAACTCAAAATAACAGAAGAAGAAGAAACAAAAGCACCGAAATGGAAACATTAACTCAGCCTTTAAATGTACAAAATCATTCAATGAATAATAATCATGAAGGATAATAACCAAGTTCACATATCGAATTTTGTCAAAATAACTCCAACTCAAGAGGAGGTCATGTCAAGGTAGAACCATCAAGAATATCCATTAATCCATCACGAACAAGCAATCACAACAACCATTAAAGTTCACTCTCACAATATCAAATAAAGACATCACTTCCACATTTCAAATACTAAGTCATCCATCAATAGATCAAAATTATTTAAGTTAAACAACTTGTCAATTTCTTTACTCAAATTTGCAGCTATAAATGTCACAAATAACGATATCTAAGGTAAACCCTAACAACAATCCACTTTTACTAACACAAACACAACAATAACATTAAACTAACATAGTTGAAATGATAATCATGATACTTTATCTTTTCACTTGTTAAGAAATCATTTAAATAATTAAAGCAATTACATAAACACGTTTTATATACATTTCCCTATTAACGTCATACTCTTATAGATAACTCAATGCACCTTTATACACAACAACGTAATCTATAATTATAATCACAATATAGGTGTATATTTATACACATATAGATACACATATACATATACATTTACATATACATATATATAAATCCTTGTAACTATTAGAGTGAACCATTTTTAGAAAATTACATAAATCACTATTGTCTTAACCAACATATCAATCATTACAAAATACCGCATATAAAACCAATCCATCTTTCGTGCCAAGAAAACGTAATATAAACATCCACATTTAAACATAACCACTATTGTTCTCTTTTATACACTTCACAAGCCTTTCTTTGTTTATTAGATTCCGCTAAACATTACTATCTGAATTGCTAAAGATAACTATTTCTTGTATAACATTTAAGAAATGATTTAATAAATTATAGAAGTAGTTTATTTATTACCCTAATACTTTCATCATAATTGCGTTTTAATCAACTTCTCAATCACTAACTTGAGATGCTTCACATTCTCCTAATCTTGTTAGAAGGGGAAGTCTGGTCAATGCCACCAACTATACTATGTTCTCATGGACTATCATACTAGGATAAATGAATATATTATTAATTAAATAATTGTCACTTTCCCAAAAATAAAATAAAATTATTAACAATCCAATCTAAAAACACATTTCCATATTCATAAAAGAAATAAGTTTAATCTTAAACAAAACACATTAAGAAATTAATAATTACTAACATACTATGAATTTAACTAATTTTATTAACTTAATAAATCTTAACCTCTTACTAACATATTGGCTTATTAGGATTTTACTAACTTTCTTATTTATAAATTATAAAAGATTGGGTTGGGCCCACTTCAAAGATTTTATGGTAATAATTTTAAATCTTACTTTTATTCTTTTCTTTAGGCAAAAATAAGGGGGAATTACCTTAGTTAAATGAAAAGAATGAACTAAGGGGATTACGTAGAAGGCAAGGCTTTCATTAGAACTTACCTATTATATTTCTTTTTATTACTTTTTAAAATATAAAAATCAATAAACTTGCGCCCCCCCCAACTTTCTAAGGGGAGTAGGATTTTATTTTATTCTATCTTTATTCTTTAAAGCTAGAAAGAATATTATATAAAGTGATTTGTATTGAAATGGGCCTCCTTACGGGATACTATGAAACTCATCAGAAGAAACCTAGCCCTTTAGTGTTATGTTAAGTTTATTTTATTTTAACATCTATTAACATGGTTTAGAAATCTATTTTGTTTTGCCTTTAAAGAATGACTTTATAAGGAATAAAAGGATGGTCATGTTTCCTTTAAACTTAGCCCCATCTCCGAAATTCTTTTCTCCCACGTTTACGCAGCAAGTACAACTAAAAATAAAATAAAAACATTACTTTGTCTGAATTCTCCATGGCGTGGTATTAGGTGTGGGTGGTTTTGAATGGTAAGGAGATCAATAAAAGAAAGAGGAATTAAAGCCATACTTGGATGTATCCTAGTTGGATTGAAGACTATAATTTGGTGCATACTTTCTGTGTACGAGACAACCACACTCACAGACACAACAGTTCTGTGCAAGGTTGGAGAAATTGGTTGGGCTGTATATTACAAAATGCCATCAAAGCAGAATTTTTTTTTTTAAGAAAAGAAATGAAACAAACCCAGTCTCCCTACCAGCTGCTGCTTCAATCTATTCAGAATAAATGAATAATAGTTCTAAAAAATAAATGGGTTAGAGCTACTAGTTTCGTGAGCTGGCTAGAAGATTTTTTTCTGCCCTTAGAGGAAAATATCCGTTGTATAAAAAAGAAAGAAAAAAAAACATACATTCTATATTAAATACGCTGATATAACTTAACTACGCAGGGTGAAGGATGCCATAATGTTGAAACCTAAATGTGCACATTATTAGGAATCTTGGCAGTAATTTTGATTTTAATAAACATACTCCAAAACCCTTGTTGAAACCTTATTTTCATGCTGCAGCTCGCCAAATCAGAGAAGTGAAAGGTCAATACCAGGGAGGAAGAGTTTGGAGAAGCGACACCATAGCAGAAGCTTGCTAGCGTTCCAGCTGCCTGCGCCAATAGCAAATGCCTCTCCCCTGTCCATTTTCCATCTGCATAGAATGGGAGCATCCAAAAAAAAAGAAAGCGTAGAAGCTTAGGCAAGGTGTGTGAACTATTTGACAGAGTGCCTCTGAGAAATGCAGTCTCATAAAAATGTGATCTCATGGAATGCCAGATTGTAGGGTATGCACAAAAAAGTATTCATTGAAAAGGGCTCTCAGAGCTTTCAAGCCAATGCCATTGTCAGGTGTCAAAGCCAAATTCCCCACCCTTGCAAAATATCGGCCCCTAAACAAGGCGCGTGACTCCCCCCAAAGAAAAGTAGTCTCCTCCCCCAAATGTGATCCCCTCCTGCCTGGCAAACATGCATGCCAAATGGGGCCGCCAAGACAAGGCACGCGTTCTACTTGACAGAATTCCTTAAGGAGCTGTCATCTCCTGGGCTCCCATCGATGCATGGTATAAATGTTGGAGTAAAGATAAAGCACGTGGACAATTTGGCAGCAGGCTTCAAAGAAATGTGGCAGCCCTTCTCGGATATTCCTTCTGATTTTTTTCCATTGACCTCACTCAATAAATGAACATTTCTGACTAGAATCACATACATTTTGAGGAGGACAAATAAGGAATGAAGGTCTTAGAAGAGTTGACAGCTAGTGAGCTGAATAAATAGTGAATCAAGGCATATTATAGATTATTTATGAGGATCTTAGAAGTGTAATGAATCCACTAGTTGATTTAAAGGAAAAACAACACCACTATTATTATTATTATTATTTTAAACATAAAATGCATAATTTCACTCTTAAAACTCCAAGAACATAAAATATTGAATTCATTTTTTATATTTTTATAACATTATCCATATATATATATATAAGAGGCAAAACTATTTTCTATCAGTAACAATGAAGTGATTACCATTGCATATTAATTGCAAATGTAATTATGCATAGATATTCATATAGAATTTACCTTTCCCACCTATTAAACTTCATGCCATAATTCAGTTATATGTATGTATACAATATAAATATATATATTCTGTTTTTTTTTTAATCCCGGTCATTAAATAAAACTATATACTCAATACATATATATTTATTTTAAATCAAATGCACTTCGTAGAATTATGCCGAGTACATTAAAGAATATGGAAGAGGGCAAAATAAGAAATAACCATAATGTAAATACATTGATATATAATTATATTCCTCTATCATTATAAGAAAATGTATATAAATCTCAATACCGAGTTATAAAGAGAAACAACATTAAATGACAAAAACAACATGACCTCACAAGTCACAAATAAACCACTTACCCACATGTCGCGAAAGACTTAAAGCGGAGGGGTGCTACATATTTGGCAAGCATTCATTGCTTGTTATCTTGCTTCGAGCTAGGTTCACTGACAGCCCTCTGTTTTTATTTTGGCTGAAGCACCTATTATGTAAACTGGATTTCAATTCTAAAATTCAAATTCTCTTTGCAATTTGGGTATTTAGCTTTGCTGCTGATACTGCTGTGTTGAAATTTTGGATTGAAGTTTCCAGAACTCAAAATGTTAATTAGTTGAAACCCTTAAGGGTTCTTACATGTGCCTTGTCAAGAACCTTTGTTTATCAATCATCATCATCAGGGGGGTCTTTGAATCATCATGTTCAAGCATGTACTCATGAATCTATCAATTGCATTTGCTTGGAAAGTTTCCAAAATTTCTTCAACAAATCTATTTTGTATATATCCTGTAACGATTGTATTTCCTAAGATGACATCTCTTGAGACAATCTATTAAACAGTTATCATGTATTTTTTATGCTTCTACCTTTGCAAACATGTTCACTAGGGCAGTGGTGGCTGAACCTATGACAAAAATACCAATTCCATTGAGCTTTTATGAATGTCAATACTCTCTTTTGTAGCTACTAATTTGGCATAGTTGATGGGATGCTGGCAAGGGCCATGGATATATTTGAACACCTTATCTATGCCTCAACATTTTGCATACAATTTTACTAGAGCAATTGGAACTACAAAATCTAATAAATTTCATTATAATCATGTTTTGATGGATATCTGTACTTGTTCCAACATTGTCACTATTGTATAAGCAGTAGAGGAAACTAGTGAATGACGGGGTTTGGGGCTTTAGCTTTGCAACTGCTAGTTGCATTGCTTGAAAGTTCATTTTATTTTTTATTTTATTAACAAATCCACTTTGTGTGGATACCATAGTCATTGCATTTCATGAGACAGTATTTTGTTGACTAATGTGACTGCTTCATGAGAGTGCCAATGCCTTATGTACGCTAGAATAATCATATTTCATGAGATGCTGCCTCATTCTATTATGTGGTTGAACACTTCACGGGCATCTTCCAAATTTCTGCACTTGATATACATGTGAATAACTTGTTATGAAAGTTGTGTGTGCAGCAATGGCCATTGGTGCAGGCATAGAAGGATGCTGCCAGGGGTCATGGAGTTCTAGCTACATGCAGCTTAGAAAATGTGCAACTGCTATTATAAGTCTCTGTGACACCTTATATTATTTGTGCTTTTTATATTGCACGGAAAAATGATGTGCAGGAGCAAGGTGTAGAAATGCATTTTTTTTGCACATTGCTTAACTATGCATGACCTCCACTTTTTCCCTTTTAACCTTGTTGTGACCTTTTTCACACATCGCCCCATTCAAGATGGGGACCCCTAATTTTTGCTCCATTCTCGTCTTTTTGGCTTTGGTTTTTGGTCTCTCTCTCTGTCTGTCTCTTTTCTGATGGTCTACTTTCTGGGGACGTTCCCGTCTGCAAGCTTCAACATGAATTTGGCCAAGTCTGAAATTAGGGTTTGAGTCTTTCCAGCCAATTTGAAGTCAAACAAGGTGAATAACTTGAAATTTGAGCTTAACGTTCTTGTCAGTATGCTTCCAGCAGGCTTTCAGCAAAATTTCATCGAATTCTGAGGTACTTACTATTTTTAGTAAGTGTGAGATTACAGGCAATTCGTCAACATTTTCGAGATTCCGACAGTCACACGACATTCAGGGTATATCAGACTGCTTGCATGCCAAATTTGAGCAAAAGCGGACAGCTTACTATTTTTAGCAGTCCGACTAGAACAAATTCGAAGTCGCGGTCTGCGAGTTTTCTTTGCATGTCTGGATATTCCTTCTGGGTTTTTCAAGACCTTCGTGATGATATAACATGCAAGACGAGAAGACCACTTTCAGAATTCAGCCTTCGGAGGCTATTTTTAGGGTTTGCATGTCGGGGTTTCTTTTGCATGTCAGGTGATTCCTGATGGGTTTTTCGAGAGCTTCGCGATGGTATGACATGCAAATAAAGATTCTCACTCAGTAAGGAACTTGCTATTTTTAGCAGGTGTGTCCCGGCAACCGCCACCCAGCAGTTCAGAATCACGAGCTGATCGCAGTGTCGCAGAAACGAAGGCAAACAAAGCTCATTTGGTGTGCATACAAAGCGAGTTAGGGTTTCCAGCTTCGGAGCCTAAAAATAGGCATCAAAAGTCAAAATTTCGCGAAAACGTTGTAAACCGCCGCGTCGGCATTCTTGGTGTCCCATTTGGTAAAATTTCAGAACATCAAGCGGAGCACTTACTGTTATAGTAAGTCAGATTAAGCTATGCTAAAAATAGTAAATGGAGTTGCATCGTCGTTATGCGGTGATAGGTCGCGTGGTGAGGCGCATTAAAATTTCAACTGATCGAACGTGGAGCTGCCTCGAAACATGGTTACTATTTATAGTAAACCGCCGAAACATGCTAAAAATAGCAGGGTGATTAAAAATGGCAGTGTCGACAGGATAACAAGGTTATGAGGATGCAGTACGCAAAATTTCAAGCCATTCCGAGCTTCAGAGACGCAAATTCAGAGGACTTACTATAAATAGCAGGGCGTGAAAGTTGGCAAAAAACGAGGAAAATTTTCTAAGTCCAGAACTTCGTCCTGCAGCCATGGCAAAATGCGCCCAGCTAGTGAGGAGGCATAAAAAATTCTAAGTATGAAGTTTATCCTGCTCAGGGGGCAAAATGCGCCCAAAGCACAGGTGGTCAAAGAAAAGTCAACACGTTTATCCAGTAGGCATGTCAAAATGCGCCCAAGGGAAATTGAAGGGAAGTTGAAAAAAATTTCTAAGTCTGAATATCCTCCATCACCCTCAAAATGCGCCCATCCTCCTCAAGGGGTGAAATGCGCCCAAAAGGCAAACAAGTCAAAGGTGGTCAAACATATTTCATCCTCCTCCATAGGCTAAATGCGCCCACCTTGAAGCATGGGAGTTAAAAATTTTCTAAGGAAAAAAGTCGTCCTCCTCCACTGGCAAAATGCGCCCAAATGGGGCCACATGAGGACAAAATGAAGAAAGCTGAAAAGTCACATGAAGGCGTTGGGAGTTTCATCCTTCATGCATGCCTAAATGCGCCTAAAAGAGGCCATGTGAAGACAAAAAAGAAAGAATCTCAAGCTAGTCAACAAGTCAAAAGGAGTTTTATCCTCCTCCTATGCTCAAATGCGCCCAAATGAGGGCATGTAAAGACAAAAGAGGGGAGCTCAAAGGTCATGTGTTGGGCATTGAAGATTTAAAATCCCTCTCAACCTCTCAAATGCGCCAAGAAGAAGAGAAGGTCAAAGATGGCGTTGAATATTCCATCCTCTTGCCTGTGTGATGTGCGCCATGTAAAGAGATAGTAAAAGTTGATAAGTGAATAATGCTAGGCGTGATTTTTCCTCTTCAAGTGTTATATGCGCCTAGGGTGGTAGGTGTTAGAAAAATTTTCTCCGGCTTGTGAGGTGGTGAAACAAAATGCTAGGCGCTTTTATGTTATTTTTCTCCAAGTGTGCTATGCGCCAAGGGTGGTGAGATGAAATGTAGGATGATGTGATGAGAATTTTTTTTAAGGCGCTTGAACTTAAAGAGAATATTTTTCAAGTGTGAAGTTAAATACGAAGTGGTGGCTAGAAAATAAAATGTGCCAGGCATCTCTTGAATAAAATTTTCTAAGTGAAGTTGGTATTTTCACAGGCAAAGTGGATCGAGCTGGATATAAAATTTTTAAGGCAAAATTTTCCAAAGAGATGATTTAAAAAAAATTTCTAAGGCACAAAATATTTTCTTCCTCTAGAAAATGTGCATAGACTCTCAAGAGATAAGATTTTTCTTGAAGCACAGATGAGTCGCCTGAGGTGAAGTCAGAAGATGCCAGCTCCACAGGATTGATAAAATTTTCCAAGTCAGAGCAAAATTCTCAGAGGGGATCGAAGAACGAGAATAAATTTGATGAAAGAATATTTTCTAAGGTTCAAAATTCAAGAAAATTAAGTGAACCCG
>VDFB02036947.1:0-20759 GCA_007258455.2 Sequoia sempervirens | reverse complement strand
TGCTATACCTCTAAAGTGATAAAACACTAAGAACTCAATGATTTTGGAAATAGGATCCAATGATTTTTACAATAAGACTCAATCATTTTGACAATAGGACACAATAGTTTTCAATATTTTCCTTGTCTCACTGTGCTTGTTTTTGGGTGTCAAATTTTGAACATACATCAATGTGGGTTGTTCATTTGATTTAATCTTTGCTTAAATGAGATTGTTTCATTACCACATCAAGAAATTATTATTTAATGTTCAAACTAAAATGTCTATGTGAAAGCAACCTTCATTTCACAAAGACCATTATGTGAAAAGTCATGAAGCTAAGGCCATAGTTCCCTAAGTTTATTTTTGGAAAGTGTGGATTTAGATATATGCCAAAATACTTATAAGCCTCTAAGGATAGAATCCTTAGGACAAGCATCAATGTTAGGAATTTCCAAAAGGTATCCATACTTAATCCAAAGGGTTTGAAGTTTGAAAAACTTGTTGATGTGTGTTTAAGATGTTTTGGAAACAAACAATGTGCTAAACATGACTCACAATCAATAACATTCCTAGCTTAAGTGGGTACATTATTCTTAGTGGGCTTGCCTCATGACCTTTATAATAGAGGATATGATTTTACATGAAATCGAGGAAAGAGTGTAGAGGTATGTTAAGAATGAAATCTTAACCTCTACACTTTAACCAAAATCAGACATGTCAAGTGCCTTCTTGGAATCTAAGTTCCAATGCACTACTTTAAAGAACTCTTTGGATGGAAAAAGTTGGCCACTATTTAAACAAGGTTCTTAATGACAAAAAATTGAGAACACCAATGACACATATTCATCTGCTTGGCCACTTAAGGCTCTTCAACCGTTCCCATCCCACTTAAGGTGTGGTATTAGGTGCAATATGTTATGGATGCCCCATATTGATGCTAATTTCTCACGATTTCACATCCTTTATTGAAAGCCCATCGATAAATGTGCTTGTGAGAACTTTCCTATGAGTTTTCCATTGTAGGATGTATCTCACAGTAAGTGGGTATGTGTAGGATCATCATGGAAAAAATAGGCCCTTAAGTGGCAAAAAATTCAGAAAAATCAGAGTTAGGCAACTTGACGTAAAAATTTGAATAAGTTATCTATATTATTTCCAAAATATGTAAGAATAGAATCTATAGAAAATTGAATTTAGTTTCTAAAATACTAGGTTTGTTTAAAACAAAGAAAATCTATTTAGAAAATTGAAATTTCAATGTAGTGGGAAAAATTTAAATTTCAGGGAAAGCAATAAGAAGTAGGTGTCCGTCTCTGACCACCCTAGCCACAATAAAATGATAATTTTTTACAATATTTTAGATATAAGTAGAGGACTCATGCCCCCGATGTGATGCATATTTTTTTGTAATTTTTTTCTAAGTAAATAATTAATTATGAATTTTTTATTACAAATTTTAAAAAAATATAAAAAATCGTATGTCTAACCACCTTAACTTGGTCAAAACTTCATGAAATTCATTTTTTTCATTTTTAATCCTATATTATGTGAAGCATAGAATGTGATGCATGTTTTGGACTCAAAAAATGTGATATCGTTTGAAAACTATAGATGTTTTTTAATCAGCCTATCAATCAGGAATTTAGTCGTAATTTGAATAGAAAATGAATAATAATTACTTATTAAATTCAAAGTAAAGCATAATTTATATTATAATGGAAATCTAAGAATCTCCTTTAAAAACCCTTTTCATTTCATCAATTTTGGGTAAAAAAATAGTAGTCAGCCACATACCCATTATATTGCCACTTTTTGGCCCATCATGATCCTGCACATACCCAAGTCCTCTCTTAAGGGTGACACGAAGCATGAAATTATATTTGAGTATTTCTCTTCACCCAAGATTGAATGAAGTGCAAGGGGAGTGGACACATACTATAGATGCACCAAAGCAAAGAACATACACTTGAGTGTTTCTCTTCACCCAAGATTGCACGAAGCACATGGGGAGTGGATACACACTACAAGTGCACACAAGAAAAGAAAGCACTCATTCATTTTAACCCCCTAAAGCTAAGTGACTTTGTTTTAAGCACCAATGGAAGTGTTTGATTGTTTTGTTCAATTTTAAGCCAATATCCCAAAAGAAGGATGTAGGGGTCCAATTTTAACTTTAAGCCAATATCGCAAAAGCAAGATGTAGGGGTCCAATTTTAACTAACTTTGAACATAAATTTTAAACCCAATGAAAGTTTAGTTGGTCCTAAAAAATAAAGAAAAGTAGCATATGATGGGTTATAATTGTCCCATAAGTGTAAAAACACTTTTTACAATGTATGGAAAAATGATTGCATGCTTCTTCACTTTATGTGTTCAAATCTTCAAAACTAGTTAGGCTAAAAAACAAAACTAGATTCTAGTGACATGTTAGAGAGCACATAAAATTAAAAATTTAAAGTACATGTCAAAATTAGCTTTTTGTTTTGTTTACCAGTAAAAAGTGTCACTATCCACAATGGCATTGCTATAATACAAAGGCATCACTCTGGTGAAAAATAGTGTCACTCTGCAAAAAAACAATGAGCACAATAATGTCGATATAAGAAAAGGCATCACTATAATTAAAACTAGAGAAACAATTTAAAACATCTGGAGAAAAGCATAACTATAATGAAAAGATAGAATGGTGTCACTGTCCACAATGGCATCATTGTAATTGTCAAAAGTGTTGCTATATGGTGATGCCTGACAATAGTGTCGTTGTAGCCTTCAATAGCATCACTGTATCTGCAAAAAAAAAGAACACAAGAATCTAAAGAGAAATTCTTCATATTGGATTAGTACATCCCTCCCTCTAGCACCAAAATGTGACCATAGTCATAGTATAGGATAAGTACACCAGATCTGTACAAATTTGATGCATATCTAATCCACTAAGCCATGATACTAATGCGATATTTGAAATCAACCATTAAACTAACACAAAAAACATGAAAACGTACAGGAAATCTATTCTAATACCTTGAAACTTATCCCATTGGGGGAGTGGTGTCACATTGATTTGGAATGGCGACCATTTCCTAATCCCTTGGATAATATGAGCTTGTTTCGATTGATTTTATTGATTAAAATCGATGAAATTGATGATATGTGTGTGAAACATGAATGCAAAAATAGTTTAACATGATAAAGATGAATGCTAAATACTAAAATGCTTGATAAAATGGATACAATCTATGCTATGTGGAAACAAAGTTCAAATATAGAAGCCATAGATGCAAAACTATGCTAAAATGTATGCAAGCTAATCTAAAATGGAAGCCATTAATGGATGCTTAAGCTAATATGGATGAATATTGAACTAAGATGCTAAAAAGTGCTCAATGCAGATGCAAGTGAGTATGAATTTCAACAACACAACATTGCTATCAAAAGATGGATCCATTTCTCTCCAAATGGTGATGCATTTATAAGAGAGAAAATGAAGAATCAAGGGCTCAGATTGATTTGGTCAATCAATGGTCAATAATGAATGAAGGGTTGAAACATGGATCAAGAATTCTCATCAATGGATTTAAGAATCAAAGATCACATGGATCAAGGAAAGCATCAAGGGTTGAGAATGATTCAAACAAAAACACTTTGTAACAACTTTGAAAGTTTGTTACAAAGTTTGTTTGGAAATAATATTCCATTTGTTGGATCCAAATAGGAGAATACTCCTTTGGAATATTCCCTATGCAAGTAGATTGGAAGGGAAATTATCAATTTAGTAATTAAAAATGAATTTAAATGTGTAATATGGAGAATAATTTGATATCCATTAAATAATCAACTTATTCAATGAAAAAGGAGTTCAAAATGATATTTAATTAAATAATAAAGATTATTTAATGAAATGAGAGGAAATAAGGTTTAAATTAAATAATTTGATTTATTCAATTAAACAGGGTGAAATGTTAGTGTGTGAGGGAGTTAATTAACCCAATTAGGTCAATTAGATTAATAGGTAAAAATGAGGCATTTAATTAAATAACTAGGTTGATTTAATCAAACAAGTGAAAAGAAGATGAATTTCAGGACGAAACAATGTTAGTATATTGGATTCAAGAGTTTTGTGTCATTTAGGACATTTTTAAGTGTCTACAGTTACTATCAAGTTGCCTTGTAAAATTCAAGATATATCCTATCGATAATGGTTTCTTTTTAGGTGGTCCTATGATAAGCACGAGATTGTTTTGAAATTGAGGTTGATATGAGGGTGGGTAGATGGTAAGAAGTGGCTTAGGAGATGACTTAGGAGGTCCAATAATTAGAGGACTTGTAGGAGGACTTGAGGGATATCTAATATTCATAACCTCATAATATTTATCCTTATTTTGATAATATTTTAGCGAAGGAGGGTCTAATGTTACCTCATCATCCTCATCTAATGAAGCCACATTACTATTGTTTGAAAGACATGTGTCAATATTGTCATTTTCTTCCATCATGATATCTTCTCTAGTAGGAGAGATTTTAGGAGAGGAACAAACAACATTTTAATGAAATTTAATGTTTGGATCTTCTAAAATAACTTCATCACAAGTAGGGGAGTTATCAATGGTTGGATTTTCTTTCTTATCAATTATTGCATGCTCTTGTTTACTAATGTTTTCCCAAATAGGAGAAGAGAAACAAATAGGATTTTCATGGCTCTCAATGATGGGTTCCTCTAACACCAAAATATTTTCTTCACAAATATGAGAAATATTGGAGAAGAATTTTTTTTTTTGTCATCATTGTCCATGGTTTTATTCACTTTCGCTAAGTTAGTTTCACACAGTCTAGGAGAGAAATCAATGAAAAATAAGAAAAGAGGGGAGAGGACTTCATATTCATATGCTTGTAACAACAATTTTCTAGAATATTCAAGTAGATTTGAAAATAGAACATGAAGTATGATAACAAGAGACTCTTTTAATGAAAAAATGATGTAATAATTGCTCTATAGATCCGAAATGCAACATTTTTTCCAATTTTAAATGACTAAATTAAATGGGTAATTAGACCTAATGCATAAAACAAAATTCCCTAAAGTTTCTAGTTTGAAACAGAGGTTTACCAATAGATTTGGGAAGAGTAATAGACCACAAAAATGATTAGAAAAGATGGTTTTCATAGGCCCCGAAGGACTCATTCGCCCATGTGGGAAAATGGGTCTTTGTGCAGGGTTTGAAAAAATGAAAAATACAATTTCTAGGAAATTGTATGTGTTCTCTGTTTGAGGTCTCAAACTGTAACTTCTGTAACAAAAAATTCCAAAATTTGATGTCTAAATGGAAGTGAAATGAATGATAAATGATGAAAAATATGACATTTTAAAAAAAATGTAATTTTGACTCAATTTTTGAATATGAATGATTGAAAACACACTAATAGGCAAGTCCTATTAATGTAATGTGCATGCAATTTTTTGAATTTTTAAGATTTTAAACAATGCAAATGCAAATTTAAAACCCTAAAGAAATGCAAACCAATGCACAATTTTGACAACCCTAGATGAAATGGAAACTAATGCAATGCAATGCAAACTAATGCAAATCATAAATCTAGGGTTTGAATGGACTCCAGTTTCAAAATTTTTGATGTACAATACATTGGGTTCACCAAAATGAAACATAGAGAAAAAGGCATAGACTCACCAAAACATAGAAAAATGGGGGTTTATTACCAATTTTCTATAAATAGAAGGGAATAAAGTGGGGTGTGATGAACCTACCTTCTTCTATTTCATTCAAGAAATGTGATCCTCCAAGATAGAATTAACTTTCAACCCTTAGGTGAGTCAATTCTATGGAAGATCTAGCGATTTCCTTTATGTGTGTGTGGATAGGGGGTATAGTTCAAACAACACTTTTGGAAAATGAAAATAAAATAGAAAATGACCTCAAATATGTAACCTAAGACCTGATTCATGTAGATGACACATAGCTCTAACATAAACAATCAATTTTGTGCAAATTGGATGAGTGGAAGACTCTTAAAACTTGCCTCAAAAATTGAAATTGCTTAGTGTCCAGAAATGGCGAATGGGTTCCGAGACAACTTTTTGAATTGAATTTTTGGGACCTTTAAAGATAGATCTGAAATGTAATTTCCCATCAGTTTCATTCAAAAATGACAGAAAATAAATCCGAGATTTGAGTTTCTGTGATCTCGACAACTTTTCTTGCAACTTTGACAACTTTTGTAACTTTTGCAATTTTTCACTTTAGAGATCTCCACTCTTCAAATTTTCTTCAACCTAAGACCTGCAACACAAACACAAGAGGGAAAAATTGTTTGTTTTTGGTGAATGGGGGTTTTCCTTGGTCAAACCCCATCTTGGGCAATTAAACCTTAATTGAAATAATGAAATGTGGAAGGAATGATGAATGGGAAATGCTATGTTGCAACTCTCCAAACCCTTGTATAAACCTTTGGAAGATTAAAATGTTGATCTTGATCTTGCATGAAATGGATTCAATGGATGTGCATCTTGCTACTTGAAATATGACTTGAATGCTTGCTTGAATCCTTGAAACCTACATCACAATGTTAGCTCCAAAAACATGCATGATTGCAAAATACTTTGACATGATGCTTGAGATCTTGACAACTGCAATACATCACTGATAAATCTATTCTTCAATGCTCTTGACAATAATATTTTCTCATATGAAAGTTCATCTCTTGCTAGATGTCTTGAATTGATAAAATAACCTTGCTTATGTAGATGATTTTCTAATTTCCCAAAAATAAAACATTAAAATCCAATATTTGAATATGAATTTGGGATCATCAAAATATCGTCGAAAACATATTGAAAATTTGAATTTTCCACTTAAAGGGGACCCATTTTCCCATGGGTGAATGGTTCTTGACTTAGGTTATTAGGATTTTTGAATTTCAGACTGTTAATAATAATAAATGCAGTAATTAAATCACACTCCTCCTTCATAAATTGGAATTAATTAAGTTTGTAAATGCAAAATTTAAACAATTAGAGGCTTAATTAAGTACATTTAAATTGAGGGAACCCAAACAAAGTGTGAAAATGTAAAAGAGTATATTTTTCTACACTACAATAGAAATACTTATACAATAAATTTATAATATCGTTTTATATAAATATCCATATATATGTATATGTAAATCATATTAAGAATATTGTATTTAAAATGTATATATATATATATATATAAGATATATATATTATATAAATATTATATTTCAATTTAAATGCCACTAAGTGGCAATGATAATATATATACCCATCTCTAAAACAATCTTCCACAACACCTAACTCAAAGTCTCAATATTATTTATTTTGTTAAGAGGTATCAATTGAATTTAAAAAAAAAAATCAATTAAAAAAATTAATGATGTGATTCCTTCCTTTCATATATATATATATATTATATTTGAACTATGTTTAAATGGTATGTTAAAAACAGCTAGAGAAGTCGTAGCCATATAGTTCTTGTATGAATCATTTAAGTTTTTAGAATTTAATTGTATAAGCCACAAAATACTGGTGAAGTTGGCATATTTAATAAACGCCATTTCCTTGAGAAAAAGGAAATGATGTTTCCTATTTGAACCGGCTTTGTTCTTAAATGTACTTTTGTAAATAAAACCATGATAATATGGGGTAAAGGAAAGCCTCATTTGGGGTGATGCAAGCTGCTTTTGAATGGCTTTGTGAATTAGTTTCTTGTGCAGTGGCATATTGTGCCATTCTTGCGCCTTTGTTTCAACTATTTAGAGGCCACTCAAGTGGTAATAATTTTCGATTTTAAATGATATATTCACTAGTGCCTATCACTATCAAAACATGGTGGATAAAATTGCAGACAGCTATCCTTTTAAACTATTTTAAAATGTCATTTAAATGCCATAAATAATTTAGCAAATTTGCAGGCATTAAAGGAGGAGTTGAGCCTTCAAGGGGGGTGACTCATTGTTATCTTTAGATAGAAATTATTAAAAAGTTTAGTGGCGCCATATGGTTGTTTGAAAAATAGTTAGTAGTTATTGCAAAATCATAGTGTGGCATTTAGTAAGGGAGGTTGAGCCTCAAAATGAGGCTAACAGTTTCTTTCCTTAGAGAATAAAACTAGAAGGTAGTAAAGGCATGGTCCCATGGAGGGGGGTTTCCTAAAAATCCGGGGTAGAATCTGCTTAAATTTTTAGCAGAATATTTTGAAGTTGGTGGTCCCATGAATATTTTGAAGCTTCAAAATTTAAGCAAGCTGGTGGTGGAATGGAATGCTATGAATAAAAAAATAATAAATAAACATCATTTCCCTCCAAAAGTGGAGGAAAGTACTCTTAAGCAGGTGGGGCAATTTCTAGCCCCACCCTAATCTCACTAGCTGAAATTTTCAGCCACCTACTTGTTTGGGCTGAAAAAGATTCCATTTAATCCTATAGCAGAATATTTTTTTCCCATGAGACCACCTACTTCCATGAAAATAGGAGCCCAAGCCCCCTCATGGGACCAATTAGTAAGGCCACAGTCCCATGGAGGGGGGCTTCCTAAAAATCTAGGGTAGAATCTGCTTAAAGTTTTGGCAGAATATTTTGAAGTTGGTGGTCCCATGAATATTTTGAAGCTTCAAAATTTAAGCAAGCTGGTGGTGGAATGGAATGTTGTGAATAAAAAATTAATAAATAAACATCATTTCTCTCCAAAAATGGCAGGAAAGTACTCTTAAGTAGGTGGGGCAATTTCTAGCCCCACCCCAATCTCACCAGCTGAAATTTTCAGCCACCTACTTGTTTGGGCTGAAAAGATTCCATTTAATCCTTTAGTAGAACTTTTTTTTGCCATGAGACCACTTGCTTCCGTGAACATAGGAGCCCAAGCCCCCCATGGGACTGCTCAGTAAGCATGCCAAGTTTCATAGAAATCTATTTTTCCTATTCAAAAGGGAAAGAAAAGTGAATTGCAAAAAGGTTAACGACTACATAGAAGCCAACTTAGGAAAGGAGATAAGTTCTCATTATCGAGATTATTCCTTATCATGGAGTTTGCAAGGAGAACGCAGAAAGAAAAGAAGAGGTAGAATTTTAAGTCTTAAAAAGAGTTTTTGCAGAAGTACTCTATCTCAATAAGAGAGGAGTTGATTGGTGACAGAGGTAGGAGTTTATTATTTGAGTAGCATCGTTCTTTCTTTAGTTTCTTTCTATTCTCTCTTGTAGAGTAAAAGGTTTGTAGTGTTTCTGGCTAGTTTTAGCTGAAAGTTTTCACAAGTGCAGATTTACAAAAACTTTATAGGCATGTTCACATCTAGCTTACCCATACCTCATATTTAAATGTCTAGTTATTTCTCCGAATAAAAGAATAAAGATTTATTTAGTTTGAACTTATAAACCCAGTTGGGTTAAGAAGATTAATATTTATGTGTATGTAAATAAGCTCTCAATGAGAGTCAATATATGTGAACAGGTGTGTATACATCTTTAAATAGTATTATTCCTAGAAATTGTATGGAACAAATTGGTTGGATAATGATGAAATTATGGGAATATATAATTATTATATTTGTCAAGTTGTCCATGAGTGGACAAATTATTAAACCCAAATACTAATAAAAATACAATACATGAGTTAGTTAACCTTTGTACAAAATTTAAACGATATTATTATCATGATTACAAGAATTATTATGATGTCCTACATGAGTAGAGCCTTATTTCACAAACTGAAAAATGGTATAAACTATGTTTTCACTCTTTGAATAATGACATATGCTTGTTTAAATGAGGATACTAGGTCCCAATCTAAAATAAACTAGCTCTTAGACACTCAAAGAAACTGCAAGTACGTTTTCAAACCAAGGTTCTTAAGAAAAAAATCATTTAAACTAAAATCCAATTTAAATTAGAAACTATTTGAGTTCAACAAGGATCCATGTTAACACCTACATGGACTATTTATCCATTCACTTACAATCATATTAATGATTAGATAAGCAAAAGTGATGCATGAATGTTTACAAATTTAATAATTTCCAATAAGTACATTAGTCTTTAGTTTTTCCATAAAAAATAATATAGAAAATAAAATCAAATAAATTTTCCTTACAAATTAATAAAAAGTCATCTTTCTAAAAATGTTTAAAAACTATTTTTTTTCTATCTTAAATTTCAAATAATTAACCATTATTAACTGTTAATTATTAACTATTTTTATAGTTTAAATATTTAAATATCAAATATCCCAAGAACCATCACTCTTTAGCTCACATAATCACCTTCATACCAATAGAATTAGAGCATCAACACCCATACAAATTTCCATTCATTGTGTATAGAATTGTTTTTATTATAGTGTAGAGTTAATAGAAACTAACACTTGCAGTTAAAGGAGGTTGAAGGATTGTGCTGATAGAAAACTATATGTATGTTAATATTGTTGGCATAATTAGTTATATGGTATATTATATTGTATGTTCGAATGTATACTGCCAGGCGAGGGTATAAAGTTAAATAACTGTTCAACCACTTGCCTTCTCTCTTGTATAAATGCACTTGATGAATGAATCCATCAATCAAGCATTTTGCCAACATTTGGTATCAGAGCCGGCCATTAGCAAGATGAGAAGCTCGCTTGGAGATAGAGGAAGATAGAAGCATCTATATCTGGTGCGCAATGGCAAGAAAATAAAGATTGATCTACTACTATGAGAAGAGGCAAGTTTGAAGCTTTACGAATTTGATTCAGAATAGAAGTGCTCTTGTGCACTCCTGTGCGTCGGAGGTTTTTATCTGGCGTGTATGAGAGATGCTGTGCAAGGGATATCAATTTTTGTTGATTATTTTTGAAGGCGTTGAAGTTTAAACTGCCGTTGGACAGAAGGAAGAATATAATTAAGGAAGATTTTGGTGCATTTTCTGAACAAATTCAGTTGCTTTCGCCACATTAGCCTACCCTCCTAAAGCCCCGTATCCTCTTACAGGCCTTGGAATCTTTGCAGATTGAAGCAACAGCCGTAGGGTGATTGGTTTTGATTATGGGAGTGAAAGAATGAGGAAATGAAAAGAAGCAAAAGGAGCAGTACGCGCTGCTACTTCTGTTGCCAACTCACATCTTCATAGTTCTTACGAATCACAGACTCAGAATATTATGATCTCAATCTCTACAAGAGGAGATTGAAGAGCAATATAAGTCATCAAAATACAGAGGCATACAGATGCATAATAATTCTGAAACGGGAAGGGACCCGATAGAACAATCAGAGAAAGGCGTGGATTAGAGAATATTGTAAGTTATATATTCCTTTAAATGTTATACTAGTGTGATAACATTGTTGGACATACAAGATGTGGTATGAAGAATATTGGCGTAGTCATATGATCTCTGGTGCAGGTGATCCTATCATATATAAATATTAATAATTTACAGTCATGAATTTTTTCTAGTCAAGAGGATGGGTTAGAGCATTTTTGCAAATGCAATTTATTTCGATAAGAGAAGTTTAATCTCATGTATGTCAGACGTGTCTTTATGTATTGGTGTGTTGATGAGGGTATGGAAGAAGGAGAGTTATCTAGAAGTCAAGAGGATGAGGACCCACCAAATCATCCAATCAAGAGTAGGATTCATACATGATTACATAGTCATTTAAATGCATCTCTTATTAGTGGTAATTTGGAGGTAAGTTTCTTTTTAAGAGAAGATACAACTCAAATTAGTTTTATGAGTATTGTAAGATTTCAAGCAGTTTATATATCTTCCCTGCAATGTGTCAATCAAGTAATTTATCTTCTTACTACCCGTTCTTGGGAAAGTGCATTCCAAAACATTAAAACAATTGCTGAGTATTTTGCAGATGACTTTATCAATGTTACCAGTGGATATTCAAAGATTTATGCTTGGAATTATGAGGCTATCTTTGCTATTATAGATGAGGCCTCCAAAAACTCATCTGAGACATCAAATGGAGAAAGTGTAACAGAGTCATATTGGAGGTTGGTGACATTGGAGGATGGAGGAATTTTCATCATCTCAAGTTAGCTTCTCACTTTGAGATGATGCTTTGCATGAGAAGCACTCTTGGCTTTCATTTTTTGCTTTTTCTTGTTGTTGTTGACAAATTTAAATAATACATATATTGTGAAGTTTGATATTTGGTGATAGATAAGGGGTTTGGTGAAAAGCTCAGTATGGATTGTTGCCTAGAGAGTTCATGAGATTGTGACCAAGGATTATACCTTTACGAGGGTCGAGGAGACAACTTGGAGGATGGTTGTCCAATAATTACAATCTGGACCAAGATACCTTTACGAGGGTTGAGGAGACAACTTGGAGGATGATTGTCCAATAATTATAGTTTGTGATTTGGGAGTTCATAGGAGGACAAACTAGTGAATTCAAATCGGAGCTACACCTTTATGAGCGTTATAAGGCAACTTGGAGGAGTTCCACTTGATTCAGGATTTGTTTCTTCAAAAGAAAAATCTTGTCAAGAATGTATACATATTTTTTTGTAATCAACAAGTTTTGTTATGTAAGCCTTAATGGGGGGCTCCCTTGGCAAGGGTATTTTGTGGTTTCAGGAACAATGTATTAAGGGGGGGGGATGTTAGCATAATTAGTTATATGGTATATTACATTGTATGTTAGAGTGTATACTAACAGGTGTAATTGGAAAGTATATAAAGTTAAGTAACTATTCAACCACTTTCCTTTTCTCTTCTATAAATGCACTTGATGAATGAATCTATCAATCAAGTATTTTGCCAACAAATATGCTAGAGAGTACATATTTGTGCATGTGGCTAGATTAAAGAATTAATAATAAATGCTATATAATGGAATAAAATAAACTTAGATAGATCTAGAGTTTTTCCTTAAAAATATTTATTATCTAATTATGAAATATTTGCATATAGATTTAAAGCATAAATACATGCAAATGAAAAAAGGAAAGTTGCCATCAAATTGACAAAAAACATGATAAATGGAAATAGAATGGTCCCATCTAGTTGTCAAATCAATATTTATTTGACTTTTATGTGGTAGGTGAGGATTTCAAGGCTTTTACTTGATAGTTTGGGCTTCTAAAATTAAATGATACCTAGTTTACCAATAAACAAAATCTGGTTTACCAATAAATGATAGTTGAAACTTGTTTTCTGAGAATTCAACAATGGTTTGCAGACATGAGACTTGTTTTAGGCTCAAATCTCACACTATATGTAGCCTATCGACTAATTAAAAAAGTAGTTTGTGTTCATAAAATAAAAACAAAGGGTTTCACATACATGATTTACAACCGAAATCAACTTGTAATAAGATAATTTAAGATAAATTTGTTTTTTATATTCATAAAAGATAAAAAAATAAAAATAAAACATACATCTTATTTCCTTTTTTAGAAAAACTTTTAAGAATAGAGATAATTAATTGTTGGAGAATATTGACTTGGTAAAATGTAGTAGAATAGTTCCTTCAAAATGAGCCTTGATAATTAGACAACACTACACATAGTAATGTTAAACACAAATTTATAAATGTTTTAAATATAAAAAATATTAATAAATAATTTCTACTTGTAAAGAATAAAATGTTCATAAATTCTACATTTTCACTTTGGTTTTATGTCACTTTCTATATGACATCAATCTACAATCACATTATCAATTTGATTTATGTTACCAAATGAATCAAACTCAACTCAAAATCTATATATGATTATAGACCATTTTAGTCTATGTTTTTAGGTCATTAATAACAAGCTACATAACATAAATTATCCTCCAAATTAAAAATTCAAATATCATGCTTTAAAGTTCATCCTTTTGGAAACTAGTTGTAATCTAGTTGGCCTACATGTAAAAAAATTAAATTGAGTAATTATGGACATGTATATAAGGATATTTCTTTGAGTCACTATCACAATATCTAGAAAGTGAGAAATCATAAAATCACATAGATACATAATAGATTAAAGAACACTTAAAGCTACATTTCTATACTATATTAAATCATGAACACATTAGAGTTTGCATCTACATTATATATTTGACATGTCTTCAACGAATTATATTAATGATTTATTAGGATTGAAATGTGGTCTTAAATCAATCTTCATGGACCAATATTCATGAGAAGTGGCTCATAAAAAAATCACCTCACATGATCATGAATGTTCCACCTAACACTCATTGCATCTAGGTGATGTTCACAAGAGAAAATAACCAAAAATTCCTAAGAGATACCCATCCCAATAATACTCTAGCTCAAATGTGCTTAACCATAATGTTTCCTCCATAATCAAGCTCATTTATCTTGGTACGCCATTTGTGCTAATTCTAGAGAAAAATTTATGGTGAAGTGTTCTATCAGAATCATCTAGATAAAACGAGTGCCCATATCAAAATCATCTAGATAAAATGAGTGCGAAGTGGGGCATTCATGGTCATGACTGATGGATCATTGTAGATTACTATTTATGAAATTTGGGTCAATGAAGATTGACTAGAAACTACATAGTAAAATCTTGATAAATTGTCACAAACTTCTTGTTATCTAAGGACTTGAGTATTACCAAGACAAGCCAACAATTCCTCTTGCAATCTCAAAGAATGCTCCAATAATCTTCTAAGCATTCCTTATTAAAAAATAAGATCAAATGAAAATGTAAGTAGATTGAGAAGGTCCCATAAGTGAGAGAGGTTCTAGCTACATCACATGAACTAATCTCTATAACAAGGCATAGTGTGAGACAAGGCCACACAATGTAACTGAATTGATAGTAGATCTCGAGATAAATTTATCACATATTCCTAATTATTGATCTATATTTTGATATTTAACTTTGATTCTCTATTACAATACATTAGTGATCTACAAAGTCAAAATTGTAATAGCATCAAAAACAAATAAATATCTATCCTTCAATTACTGAATTTTTTATTTAAATTTGATTTATTATTAGTTTGATTTGATTATTTTAATTACATTGAGATGCATAACCTACACTGACAATAGAAAGAAAAATATATTATACCATGATCATTAAAAAACTCTTTAATATTATTTTTTTAATATATAGATGTCAAAATTTAAGAAATATATAGAAATTCTTAAAAAGTATCATATAAAATGTACTATAATTTAAAATAAAAATAAAAATGATCCATATAATAAATGATATTTAAAAATAAATAAAATTAAAAATTACATGACAAAATTTTAAAAAATTATAAAAATTAAAAGTAAACTATATATAAAAAATAAACTGTAAACTGTATATACAAAATAAAATAAAAATAACTCTATATTTTAGTTTCTACTAAATTCATAAATCACTGGGAAAATGACTTTTATCTCAGTACATAATTAATATTTAATTGAAGGGCATGCTCTGTTGGAGAGTTCAAAATAAGAAATGTGACAGTAAACACCATGGGCAATTCAATGCCATTATTTCAAAGCTTCATAAAATTAAGCTGAGTAAGATCTTCGATGACGCACACCATTTGAAGTTGTACTATTATCAGTATGAAGCTGACGGGATGGTATCAATTCAATTGCAGGCAAAGGGCTAGCGGGAGGTGGGGACTGAACATTCTCCACCCTTGTGCTAACTAGTCTGCTCTCATAAAACTTTCGTCCGACGTGGGCGGACCCGATTACATAATATAACGCAGATGAGACGACGAACAAACCCCAAAAGCTCTGTGGACTCAACTTTCCACCGTCATTTACCGTGTCTTCTTCAGATATCCCACCGTTGTCATCATTGCATGAACCAGAAGAATGACGCTTAAACCACTTGTTGCGAAGATTTTCTTGCTCTGTTTTGTTCTGAATAATCTTCAGCACTGCAGATGTCATTTCCGGAACCACTGGAGACCCTTTGGCAAATAACTACAGCATACACTACAGAGAGTTAAAGAGTGCATTTCAATCCACAGAAAAAAAAATTGCACAAACTCTTGGAATAACTACTTACAAATCCAAATCCTCCTCTGTAGAATGGCCGACTCACAATCTCAAATTCACCACAATACTGTGACATGATCATGTTAATGTATGGAGTCTCATCAACTACAGAACCAATTGACTCATTCCTGAGTGAAGTAACATAGTCTTCTGGATGCATAAATGGTACCAATCTTCCCTCCTCAATTTTAAGCTCATTGATTAGATACTCTCTAACAAAGGAACCAGTCAGATGTCCTATGTGGGCGTCGTTTGCTCTGAGTGACTCTATGTCTCGTATTGTTGGGGACAGTTGCTGAACAGTGAGAATGGATGCGAGGCTAGCTGTGTAGCTTGAATTTAAGACCAACACTACAAACAGCCAGATTATTAAGATAACTTTGCCCAGAGATGTCATAACCTTCTCTCCTGCACAAATGGGGGGATCAGTTGCCATCTTCAGATATTAGAAAAGTAAATGCATGAGAGAAAATATTCATAAAATGGAAAAATTCAATGAGGAGGTCACTTACTATGAACAAATACAATCGTTGAAAATGAAAACCTGCAACCCAAACAGAAAATAATATTACGTAAAGTGATAGTCTGGTCGCTTCTTCTTCCTACAAATAGTTAAAACAATTATCTATTGATCCAAACAAGGACCAAATATGTTACAACAATATGCAACACTAATGCCACATAAAAGTGATTGTGTCCTTTGGTACTGTTATCATATTAATCATCGTCGGGTGTTAGTTCTGTTCTGTTTTGACAGTTTAGGTTTTAGTTTTCTGTTTGGACAGTTTGTTCCGACAGTTAAATTATTTTTCTTTTTTCTTTTTAATGTACTCTATTTGTCCAGTTTTGAATATAGTTTTAGTGCCTTTTTTCTGTGTTATTCATCCTGGCCTGACAGTGGTATCAGAACACAGGCTTTACATTATTTTCCAATCGAATTGAGTGTCTGCCGTAGAAATTGCTCAAGAAGACAAAGACAGATATTAAGGTGGAATTCTATCTTCTATTATCTATCTTTTGTCACACAGATTCTTTATCTTGCTTTTTCATTTCACATTTAAGCAAGAGAAATTAAGAAGTAGTTTTGATTCAGCAATTTGTTAACAATTCACAATGTAGTCTCAATGATTGGAGAAACATTAACCGAAAAAGATAATTGGATAGAATGATATAAGAAAATAGAAAGCACACTTATTTTCAATGATTTATGATAATATTTGTGATGGAGATGTCTAATCTACAGCACCTACTGCTGTAAAAGAAAAAAAAAGGTTCGGCAGTACAAAAATTCAAAGACCTTGGCTTTGATAAGAGCTTCCGTCAATGAAAATGTGTTTTAGTTAGGAGGTATTCAATTAGAATCAAGGACCTTTTTGAAAATGTAGTAATGGAACGAATGTAGTTTTTATTGGGAAAAACCCATGTTTATAGAGGGTGTGATTTTTGGATTTTCAGGCGCAATTCTTTTTGTGCCCACTAGGGGAGAGGACCCAGTAGTAGCATGTTTTAATAGTTGTGATAATAGTTGTTTATGTAATGTCCAATAGTTGTGATAGTAGTTGTTTATTTAATGTCTAATAGTTGTGACTTGACTACCTATAATTAAATAAAATGTATTCCGTTGAACTAAAAAGCAACCAATCATGTGATGCCACATCAGCGCTCAACTACCCATGATGTGAATGCACAAGTATTGATCTCACTATTTTCTTGGACCTTTTTGGACACCTTGACAAAAAGCATGCTGATGTGGCATCATATTTGATGATGTGGCCCTGAAACGAAAGTTATAAGCAGGGGACTTGCCAAGTAAGCTGCTATAAAAAATTAGGAGTGATTTGAAATTTCCAAGTAGGATTTTGAGAAATGCGAAATTAGGGTGCACAACTACTAGATCCTCGCCCCTAGTGACTAGAATGCTGTTTTGAAAACTGAAAATTTAATCTCCACTCAGGTCCCTGTATTTTCTGTTTTAGCATCTGCTATCATATCATTCTATGATTTGCTTCCTTTCAGCTATTTCACAAACTTTCCAACACCGAAGTGAATTTGAGAAAATACTTCATCTTTCAAAGGCTTCAATGGATGCCTTCTATCATCTTTATAAACCTTAAAAGGTGTTTGTTTACGGTCATAAATTGTCCCTCTATCAAACTGCCACAGCTATCCCAATAGAGGATGAGAACCATCCATAAGCATTGGATCAAATAGCACCTAATCTACATTTAGGTCAATATTAAAAGCAGCTAGGAAATACTTAACTCCAAGGGTGCTATAATTCATCTTTGACAAGGAAAATCCATATGAATCTGAGTTTGAAATTAAAAAAAAATGTAATTCTTGTACTATTCATCTACTTACCAGATTTTTTGGTAAAAACTCCACGATCACCTTGTCTTTGTACTTGCATTTGACCGAAAACGCTCTTTCCTCTCCAATCAATTTAAGGGTCTCGTTTCCAAAAACTGAAGTCCTTATGATCATTAAGCTCTCTCCTGTTTCAGTTTTACTTCTTTCACTCGAAGTTTTTGATTTCTGATCCTCTTCCCTCGCTCTTCCTCTCCCTTCTTGCTGATTATCCCACAAAAGTGCAGCATGGGATTTCATACTGGTCATTGTTAACTGAATCTAGGTAAGAATCAGTTTCAACTCTCCACTAATTAACCTTTATCTTTAAAAAAAATAAAAAAAAATTGCTTATATCATGTATCTACCCAACATCATGATCTATTACATTTCCATGCTCTGTTTTAGACTCTACAAGATTTTACAATAGATTCAAAAGCTTCCCCTCTTTTCACTAAATCTTCAAAATTATTCTTCTTCTTTCCATATTTTCTCCTACCTTTCCTTTCAAATCATCAAATCTATGTAAGCTATTTTATTTTGTGTCTCTCTCTTATGAAGGTGGTGCAGAAATATACTTCTAATCTCATGTTTTTCTTACTCTGTTTTACTTTGTCTTCCTTCCATACAACGTTGGGGTTGATTTTCCGCAGTGTCTGAATTTATGTTGTAAACCAAATTATCTATGCAAACCAGCTTAAAATTGAAATAGTTTTTGAATGGACATAGATGAACTCAGAAGAAATATCTGTTTGAACACAAGACTAACCAAAGACGAAGAAAAACACATAAGACGATCAGCAGAAAGAATTCCTTGAGGCAATTTGATGGCAAGAACTAATGATCATGATGCCCTCGCTATTTTGCAGTGATATTCTTGTTATTACAGAAACCATTATGAATTCCCTAAACTTACAGTTCATGCAACTGTACCTACTATTTTTGTATGTTGTTTTTCCTTAGATTTTAATCTGCGCACAGTACACTAGAGAAAACAAAAGCTTAAATTATTAGAGAAGCACTTACCAGAGGGAAATTTCCATTTGCTTCCTAGGCTGTCCTGTGAAAGCGTCGTTCTCATCTCGTTCCAACAGCCAAACAAGAAATGCAGTAAGAACAACAAATGCTGCTGCAGTCAGCCACATGGGTAATGTAAAAGGATGTAGAAAGGCCCAGCCAGAAGAATACTTTTTCTTAGTACGCACCATGATAACCAGCCCTGTATCAGTATATGGCTGTGTAAAATCTACCTTCTCAGAGCGGCTTGCGAGTATTGTGATATCAGCTACAATTGCATCAAATGTCTGCCCACCAAAAATGCTCTTTGGATAAGTATTCAGAGATATTAAACTCCTAATCTCACAGGGAACTTTTGTTTGAGTGTGACTTGAAAAATATATCATTTTTTTTTACTGTAGGTACCATAAGTAAAATTCCAATTACGGACTTTTTCCCTACTGATTTAGTATGAAAGGCTCACTAAGGGGATGCGCAATTAATACAAAAGAAATTATACAACATCTAAATATTATATAATTTAATAATTAAAGATAAATTTTAGTCAATAAAGATAAGATAATTATTTATCATTTTTTATTATATGTAAGATAAAAAATTAATATTAACTATTTTACTATTGAATAATGTGATGTTTAAGTAGAATTGGCAATTATCTTGGATCTTGAATATTGCAAACAAAAAAGCATATGCATATTTATGTAAAAAAATCAAAGTAACAAAATTTGTACTTATTGTTTATGATGCCATCTAATGGAATGACCTTCTACTTATGAATTCCCACATAGACAAGTCTCATTGTATTCATTTAAAAATGGTTGTGGGATTGAGGATTATTGGAGCTGCTTGAAGGGTAAGTCTGAAAATGTTTTCTATTAGTCTATGGATTTTCATGTGCATGTGGTAGCATTGCAACGCCTAAATCTAGACTCACTTATTCTAATTTCTTGTTATTTTTTTAAACTTTTAACTATTTTAAATGATTATAAAATCTAAAAGCTTTATGTATCATTGAATTGAGAACTAAATTGTAGTGTTAATTTGATTGAGAAATTTTTGGGGGTGTTTTTCTTCTAATAATAGTGGTTAGAAAGTATTCTATTTTCAGAGAAAAAAATCAAATAGTAATTGTAGAATAGTTAGTTTGGTTACTTGATGGTTTGATGTCTTTATTTGACTACATATAGGAACTTTTTGAATTAGTAGTGAGAGAGATAGAGATGTATATAAATAGTTATTTCAGAATAAATATCTCTATTAAATCTTATTCTATTCTAATATATTTTCTTGGGATTTTATTCCCAATAAAGTGGTGAACAAGAGTAAATCTACATTATCCAAAAGAGAACATGATGAAGATGAAGAGGATGAATGAGATGGATATGTTGAGTTTTGTTAGTTTAAAGAAGAGGAAAGTATTGATGAATACAAT